>VUQS01027777.1:0-11303 GCA_015108495.1 Heterochromis multidens | reverse complement strand
AGGAGCTTGAGGAGGTGGAGGACTGTGCCTGTGTCAAAGCTGCTCTTAATTATATCTCTAATCACCAATCAGCTTGCCAACAGAACAGGACCCCGGGGCTCGACATTAGCCCAACCTGTACATAATTCGCACAACATTTCACCTGCAATGCTTTCTAACACACACACACACACACGTATGCAAAGGCACACGTGCACACAGTCTCTGCTCAGCCAAGCTGCCTCCTTAGAGAGAGCACAACATCAATCTGTTTGTTTGCTACTCTCCACACCAGCTATAATGCTTCATAAGAGATTTGTGCCACATTCTCTGTGATAATAATCTATCGTGCTAATGCCGCCCCTGCATGTTGCATTGTCATGTTGATGTCCGCACGGCCATAGAGGGGTAATGATGACACGGATCAACGATGATAGATTTGAAGCACATTGTTTGTTTTCGACAGGGGGCGCGTCCGCTCTGTGCGCCGTGTTGCTAGCATGGTAAGTGTGTCTTACAGCCTATTATCAGGTTGATCATTTGTCACTAGCCTGTCTTCACTTTGTCTCCCACATTCTTTTTGGATAATGGCCCTTCAAGTGGATCTGCATATGAGGCCTGCATTCAACAATAGCTGTCACGAATGGGTCTTTTCAGGCCGTGTAAACTAAAAATGTGACAACATACAACCAACAGGAGGGTTTCTCAGAAGGACGAGTGCAAACAGAGATTTAGCCTCTGGAAGACTTCAGGTAAAAGTTCCTGAAATGATTTGTAGAGCTTGCTAAAGTCTGTGCATTCCAATATTTAAGCTAAAATGATCGTAAAGATGTTTTCTAGCAACTAACCATATTACTTAAAGTATGTGAAACAAGGACCATGCATAGCGTCTTCCATTTTCCATCTCCCCACGACCTCCTCTCCTGCTGGTTTCGACAATATGGCAGCCAGCCTGGACCCCCTGATCCAGCCACAGACCAGCAGCTGCCCCACAGACCCATGCTGCAACACCTCAGGGCCATCAGTGTTCATCACTCACTGGGACTAAGTAGCCTGTCAAAGGTTGCTGTGGCTGCAAATTAAATATTGTTATGAACCATAGAATTTTCTCATCATTGCACCATGCATGCGCTTGTTGTTAACAAGCTGACAGAAGACAGAACAGCTTGTAAAGCAAAACTTTTAAGCTGATTAATAATATGTCTAATGTCAAGTTAATTGGTCACTCCCTCAAGTAACTCAATATCAGAACTAAAACAGTTGGCTTATTAACAGATGAATCAATTAGCAAAGTGTTTTCATAATTGCATCACAACATTTCATTAACTTAGCCTAGTTTCAGCACCTAAAATATAAAAATGCTTTTGTCTTTTATTTTTTATGAGACTAAAAACTGAATATTTTGTTGTCTTGGCTGGATAAAACAGGGCGTTTGAAGACACCACATTAACCTTTAGGAATTTGTAATCTGCATTTTAACTTGCACCTAATAGTACATTTTATAGACTAAACAATTAATCAAGAAATCAAGAATATAACTTTTAGCTGCAGCTCCATTTAATATGAAACATGAATTGAATTAATATAATTCTAATGGCTGGCAGTTGCCGAAGAGTAAACCGACCAACAGCTGGTCACCTGTAATTCCTCTTTTGCTCTGTGTCGTTTGTGTGGTGATTAGTGTCTAAGTGGCCCTGTTCTCAGGAGTCAGTCCAAGCTCTGCAGAAATAGCCTTGATATCACCTCTGGCTGTAAGCTACTCTGAGGCTAACAGTTAGGTAAAGTCCAAGGGCCGGATAGCTGCACAGCAAGGATACTGGGAGATGTCAGCTGTGCTGTAACAATAATCTAGCCAGGCCTCTCCGCCCCATCCTATGCCTCAGCCAGAGTCCAGCATTTCCAACTGAATAACTCTATAAAATGGACACCTGCCACAAGACCCCACATGCATCACTAGTGCCAGAGTGGCGAGCACAATCGCCCAGCAGTCACGGCCAGTTGCTTGCTGATATATCAGATGCGATCCTAGAGAAGGAGTTCAGCGCCCCAGCCAAATGTTAAAGTTATTTGTTCTTGTCATTAAACTAAACTTTATTGTGACCCTCTCTTGCTGTTATTGCACTAGTAGCGATTTTCCTGAACTGGACTTTATCATTGAGACTGTCTATGAATCTCTCGGGCTTTGCCATTGCACTTCACTGAGTCATAATTCCTTGCTGCCCTTACAGTCTAGAGGGCCAGAAAGCGGGGAGGAAGAGAAGAAAAAGGACAAAAAAAGAAGAAACAAAACAGATATGACAGCCAGCCTTGTTCACCTTGTGAGATTAAGCTGCTTGCACCATTTTAGCATTTTAAATGTGACTACCAATTAAGCACATTTGCACTTTAGTTAGCACCGTGCACTTTAAGAAAAAACATTTGCACACTAAGAGGCATAAACTCTTAAATATTGGTTATTTGCTGAACATGTTAAAGATTTGTATGTGATTCTGTCTTCCAGGTGTTTGAACAGCTACTCAGTGTGTGGTCACACTAATGTAATTGATGAGGTTAAAAAATGTGGGTAAATGTATTTGTGCATTCTACTGTGAATAAAAGTGCTAATCATGGTGTAGCACTTACTCATCTGTTTTTCACCTTTGTCCTTTCCAAGGTGTTGGGGCGAATGTGTTCCTGGGATTCTGGACACAATTTGTTGTTTTTTTTTTTTTTTTGGGGGGGGGGTATATTGTTTTAATGTAAATGCAGTATTTGTAAGTGGTGTTGGTGACAGTTGCTATTATAGTTTATGATATGGGCAAATGTTCTGTGGCTTAATTGCCTTTTGTGAAACAACAACACCCCTGGCATGTTACAAGCAAAGTGTGGCTCATCGGGAGGAGGGTATAAAGGGCTGACCGCTATCCAATTAGGGGTTGCTATTGGTGGATGTCACAAGTGCTCCATAGACCTGCCATGTAGAGTTCTGTAAATTAAATGTATCTGAAATAGAAATAACAAGAGTTGGTCTGCACTAAATTCTGCCTCTGCCTTCAATGATTGTCGCCTAGCTGCTCAATGGTCATTCATCACAATCCCTGTTTCTTACTATTTAAAGAAGATCTTTTATGCTCATTACCAGCTCTATATTTTTATTCTTGGATTCTAGTAGATTTGCTTTGCATGATTCACAGGACAAAATAATCCTCTTATAACAGACCTTGGTGCAGCACCTCAGTTCATCCTCTATCTGAAACAAGCCTTTTTTAGCTCCTTTCCCTCCCTCTAAACCAATATTCTTCCGATTAGCTGCCCCTCACAAATAGCCAAAGCTGCATGCCTGCAATGACCATATTAGGATATGCCCTGACAACTCTGACATCATAAAGATCCAAGCTTAGGAGAATTTAGAGCAAAACGCTGAAGCCTGAGTTTTTTCACTATATATACAAGAAGGGTTTTTGAGATGTATTTACTAATGTTACGGCCCTAGCAGGGCCTGTTGTGATTTTTGACCCTGTATGGGTGTGGCCTGCCATCTCTCCTGCTGTAGGTGCCGCCCTCTTGGTGCAGCTGACTTTACTCAGCAATTAAGCCAGAATACTTAAGGTCAGAGAGAAGCACTCTGGAGCCAGAGAGTCATTTGGGTTTGCAGCTTGTGAGCTGTGTGTGTGATGTGGCTGCTTACTCCTGCTCTGAGGAGAGGAGTGTGTTTTGATGATTTAGACTTTTGACTTACTTTTTCAGTTTGGTGACCAACTTTTGGGTTTTCTTATGTTTTCTTTCTTTTAAAGGTGGTAGCAGTTCGTCTGTCTTTTTCAGTTCAATCAGCAATACAAAATATTAATAAAAACCTTTTAATTTAACCAGTTTGCCTCCATGTCTCCTTTTTCCAACCTGGACACTTTTTGTTACTTCCCCACATCCCCTGGACCTTTTAGGGGAACGTAACAACTAAGCTTTAGACAACTTTAGATAATACATGTTGAATGAAATTATAATGAAACGGTTAAAGAACATGAAAATGTCTTCATGTGTAAATGGAAGATTTCAGTCTCTAGCATTTATCTATCAAGTATCATATCTTTTGTTTAAAATGAGGTTCAGGAAATGTGTTTCTCTTTCAGTTTAATTCTACCTGAAAGAATTCTGAAAATATATTCTTTTGTCTGTCTGCACACTGCTAAGATCCAACCCATTAATCAGTAAGTACACAGAGAGCCATTATTATTCTTTTTATTATGGAACTTTACATCAAAGTTTTGGTTTTAACGTTTAAAGCTGATGGTGAGAAATAGAAAGTATGGATCCTCTTACTGTTGTAATGAAAAGGGTTGTGATCCATGGGTGTTTGCCGTGGTTCAGTATGCTTTATCGCTGATGATGAGGGCATCCCTCACTAGCTTTATGCCATTTTCAGAATGTTTCATTACTCTCCTATTTTCCTCTTTTTTCCACCTTCACTGACCCAACATCTGCTGCTCAGGAAAAAGCATTTAAACCAATATTGGAAAGAAATATCTTGCACAAAAGTGCATGTGGATCATTAAGAGGCTGCAACTGTTACAAAAACATTAGCATTTGTGAGGTACAATGCAGACAAAAGGTGGCCATTTTTACAGCTTGTGTATTTTCCAAAGGTTCTTGAAAGAGACAATGCGGTCATAGAAAATATAAACTGCAGATAAACGACGTGACATAAAACTGCAGCCCATGTCCTGTCAAGCTCGGGTGGCTTCCAAGCTCAAACTGCCTTAATTTTCACCTCCTGTGAATAGCGCTAACATCCTCTTTCTCCTCTAGCATGAAAAAGGGGATATTTTGCTCTGCTTTAATGAGATGGTGTTATGCCTGGTTTGTGCCATTTTACATCTTTAGACATAAATGTGTTGAACCTATGACACTATGTAGGGTAGAAAAAGGGGTCTCTATTCAGGTTCACAGTTGTCTTTCGTTTAAATTTGCTTGAAGAAAGGCCCAACACAGTTAGGTGGCACACAACATATACATTAAGAAGCATTTTAGTCCGCTCCTTAAGACGTCTGGCCTGATAACCTTGAAAACTACCAGCTTGTCTCCAAAATTCCCTTTTCCCCCAATGAAGTAAAAAGGGCAAGTTTTTGCTCTTTAAGATGGCGGTACATAACCTGTCCATGGAACATAAACGTGTCTGCCGGTTGGGGAAGATGGATGGAGGCCCACATGCCTGCCTTAATAAAAAGGTCTTTAAACCCTTGTCCAGATCTTCTTCCCAAGGAAGCATGATATTAAAGAGGGGCAGGGAACTGGGTTCGGTAAACGTAATGGATCGGCAGGAAAGTTTAAAAGCACCAAGGGGGTAGGCCATTATGTAAAACAGGGCTCGCTCAAGTAATCTGCGCCCTGTCTCTAAGCTGCCAAAGACAAAGAACACATGCAGAGGCCCTGATTGCTTCTTAAGAAGCTCTCCGCACGCCATGATGGATTCTGGTATTTTGACTGTTAATATGTTTGAATGAAAATTATTTATACATTTCGGTGAGGTTGAGCGCCTCTCCCTGTGATTACTGCATCTGAAAATGAGATTGGAGGAGCAGGAAATTTCCATGTCACAAAGGCCTGATGTATACTCAGATTATGGGCTGATTGCCGCTCAGACGAGCACCGCGTGCCATTTTCCTGCGCCTGTGACAACTCCCCATCCCTGACAAGGCCTCTTAGTTTCCCCAGTTATTGATGCATTCTGCATAAATACAATCCATTGGTAGTGTCGCTGCCAGAATATAGGTAAGAAACTGTAGCATTTAGTCGTGTGTGTGTGTGTGTGTGTGTGTGTGTGAGTGGAGTAAAAGCAGGGTATTTATTAGAGTCAGAGGCAAGGAGGCGAGCAGCGAGGAAAGCATCCTAAATGTTCTTTATCCAGCAGCGTAGAGAGGAGCTGATCAAAAGGGAATCACGTTGGAGGGGAATCTGCATGTGTGATGATGATACCTGGGTAGACATTTATCAGACTCCCTGTGCTAGTTCAATGGGAACAAGAAGGATAGCATGACGTGGAGGAGAGAAGCCAAGACAAGAGTGATTGGTAATGAAAAGACATGCGGGAGGTCGTTTAAATAAAAGGTGTTTTAAAGGGATGACATAAACATAAATGCAAATCTGTAAGAACACTGCATTGACTTACATAAATTCCCAAAAGCCTTATCGTCAATGTTTAATCTAACTAAATCTAACCTATTTAATCAGGCACTGTATTGTCATTCAAAAGGAAACATTTTAAATATAAAATATAATATAAATATTTATAAATATATAAAATATAAATATTTATATTATTTATATATTACAGTTACAATTTTACACAGTTCAGCTCATTTCATTCAACTCAGTTTTATTTATATAGCACCAATCCACAACAACAGTCATCTCAAACTGATTTATATTGTAAGGTAAAGACCCTGCAATATTACACAGAAAACCCCAACAATAAGACAGACCCATATGAGCAAGCACTTGGCACCAGTGGGAGGGAAGAACTCCTTTTTAACAGGAAGAAACCTCCAGCACAACCAGGCCCAGGGAGGGGCCGCCATCTGAGATACAGATTATATATGTGAGCATAAATCGAATGACATGAATTGGGTAAAGATGAAACCGCTGGTTAATGACCCTTTTGGTCAGTGACCACTCAAAACAAGCTAATGTCAACTTGCAACCCTTCAGGTTAGTTATGTGTGGAAGGCAAGACCAGGAAAATGGTTCTTTTCAATGCTTTGGCAATAATGAGCTGATATTTATAACATATATACATATGTAACATGTGATATTGCTGGCTAATAGTCAGTAGTCAACAAGCCAGCATATTTTACTCAACATAGTTGAGTAAAATTTTCAGTATATGTCTTTAAGTCATATTTAATTGTTAGTTTTCAGTAAGTAAAAGATCTAATTAGTCTACCATACTTTACTCAGGCTTTTCACCAGTGTTCAAAGTTAGTGGCTTTTTTGTGTATTTTTTTTCCCATCATATTATTTTTTAGACATGATCTGCAATTATTAAGTAAGCTAATGTACTTTATAAGCACAACTATATACACTTTTACACATAACCTCAAAAGATTTGGAAATTAGATTAAATTAGGATAAGCTAAATCATGGGTTCCATGTGGGTTCAGTGCTCTCGTGCTGTTACAGACTACGTTACTTTCTCTTTACTCTCTGGAACATGGAAATAAACTCATCAGCTTTTGTGTGCCTCTTTCTTTCTTCTCTCATCAGCAACAGTGTGTCTGTATAAAGAACTACAGAGACGTACCTGCTCAGTCCCACTGTTCCATCTATACTACATGTGTTACTGTGGGTTGATAGTGCTATATAAAACACTTCATCGAGTCTAACCATAACCCTAAAAGAACACCTTATTACTTCCTCTAAATATAGCAGTGTACACTTTTTTTTTGTCAGTTCATCTTTATGAATATGTACAGTATGTCATTCACACGCTCATAGAGGGTGCAGAGCAAACAAATTGGATTCTGTTACTAATCTCACAGCTCCAATCATACGAAGAAATCAAAACTTCTGGTTTCATTTGCACTTAAATTTGGTAAACTTTAAAAAAAATTCCAAAAGTGTTTCAGGGCATTTTTTTCTTCATTTCTAAAAGGCTGATTCTTTGAAGATTAAAAATAATTATCCAACAGTATCAAGGACTTAAACAGGGCCAACATCCACCAAGTTCCAAGACAAAATGATTGATAGATCCACTTCCAGCGCAACAACCCCCTGAGAACAATTACCACCTCTTTAGTAATTCTGCAATCATGGCACTTGATCATAACTCATTTATCCTGTTTTGGGCAATAATCAAGAGAAACTTTGCCTTTTTCTTCTGTTGAAGAAAAATTAATGAAAATATTTCAGTAGCCACAAAAACCCAGCCAGAATAAAAGAGCCATTAAAGGGATAGTGAGCAGTGTCACTCTGTAGTTAAATGGAATTAGCATTACACAATGAAAGAAATTAGGCCCCCTCCATGCAATCGCACACGCATACACACACACACTCTTATGAATGCACACAGTCAGCACCCCCAGGCATGGGTTCAGTTATCCTCGTCCCTGTCTCTCTTTGGGGGCCTGATTTGAATATGTGCCTTATTTTATGGAGGAAGGTAATTGGAAGTCAGTGATTTACTGCAGTGTATACAGGGACTGCATCCAACAAAATATCTGGAAGCAGGGAATAATCGCTTTGTAGCCTGCTGCTGCATTTATCTGGACACAGGTATATTTTAACCACCGGGTGTTGACAGTGTTGACTATTAGCCAGCAAATAAATTATTCAGCACTTACAAGAGGGGGAAAAATGGGAAAAATATCCTTTCCACAGCTGCAACAGGACAAAGCAGTGTGCAGCGGTGGAAAAAAAAGAGGCAGTCATTTTTTCTTCAATTACAAAAGGCAAATATTTATTATTTATAAGTACTTGCCTTGTATGGGCTTAAATGTTATTTATGAACCTGTTGCACAGTGATTTTCAATGTAACTCATTATTTTTAGCTGGAGGGTGTTGTAAAGGAGCAAGGATATATTTAATGACACTCTGCTAGTCGGTGCAATTACACTGTAATCATTATGTAAAATGTCCTATTAATTAAACCAATTTCTGCTGGGGGAACATTCTTTTCTGCAGGGCCTGTGCCTCATTCTTCAGCTGCATTGCTGCCTCCTGTTTTTCACCAGGCCCCTATTATGTTGTGACTTCACTGCATACATATTTATAAAAGAGATTTTCATTATCCCCGAGATTTGGGACCATTTTTAGATTAATAAATAGAAAGTGCCACAGAGGTTTGAAAGGCAATTAGATTACTTTCCAATCACACACTGTTTTGGCCTTTTGATTGTTCCAGTACTTGGCGCATTTATAAGTTAAGAATTTGACTATTTTCTTTAGAGAATAGAAGCACTTACTAAAGTACTGGACCCTATTTCAATAAGATCTTATACTTACAGGGTGGGATGCACAATGATTGTATTAGAGAAGGACTTAAACGAAGAATTATTAACGCATGTAAACTTCAGTCAGAGGAATGGTGCTGTGATGAATTTAAATCCTTTAAAAAATTAAGGCTATATCAAAATAGTGAGTTCTTTCTATATCTAGATTAAAGGTTCTTATTCTTTAAAAGGCAAGAAGCAAAACAGAATTTGTCTCCTTTAAGAAAATGTTGGTGCTAGCAATCATGGAAGGACAGAGCAGCTGACCCATCTGGCTCTTTATCTGCTGCTCTGGCAGTCCTAGTGTTGCTGTCGTGACCAGGGGTCATTGGCACTTCCAATGCTCTTCAAACACAATCTGTTTTCTTTACTTCTTGGCACAAAGGAAACGATTAAGAAAACAATTCAATAGAGAGTGAGAACACACACGCGCATCTACATTGCAAATGGAGAAACTGGGATGTTTGCTATTCAGAAAGCATCGGTTGGGATAGGCCCTCTTTGCAAGAGTGCTTATACAAGAGGTTCACTCCTGAATACAACAGTCTGCCACGATACTGTTGAGCGGATGACTGATTTTAGGTGACGGTGCATAACCATTTCCAATACAATAGATTTGGTGAAAGACTCGATTCAGTAAGTCCAATAAACAGTAATTTATTAATGATGAGAGAAGATTCATATGAGACAAATATACAATTAAGTTTTTTTTCTTGTTAAAAAAAGGCAAATTACACTGCAATAATTGATCCCAGCCTGTAAGACCTGATGATTTTGAAAGAGCCATGTTGCATATTTTAAGTGTTTTACAATTGTTTCTAAGCTGTAATTTAAAAAAGGTAGTCTAAATCTCTGAGGGTCTCAAGGAGTCTGAACAGATGGCAACAACATCTCTACCCATAACTGCCTCGCTGATCTTTTTCCCATGCAGCTCGCCACGTGTCATGTCCATTCATGAAGTTGTTACAGATGACTATCTCAGTGCGTCAACCATGTTTGGCAACAGACAAAGCTGGGGAGCACAATGGCTCAGCTCTTATCAGGAGTGAAGACTAAAGCTCCTTGCAAGAGCGTGACTAAAGTGCTGACAGACTGAGAGGCTTATAAAGATGAGTTGTTGAAGTCAAGACACCTGCTGTTAAAGAGAAAGGGTGGATGATGATGATGAACATGAAGATGATGACTAAAAAAAGAGCAAAAAAAAGAAAAGAACAGAAGAGGTGTGGTTAGAAAGTGCCAGTGAATGCACTAATGATCATAGCATAGAGTCACCAATTGGGACAACTCTTCCCCAAGTAACGCCTCCATTCATTCCTACAAAAACCTCCCGGTTAAATGAGCCACTCAACAGATGAACAACTATGGTAAAAATAAAAAAATAAAAAAAACACGATTTCACTTCACTATCAATGCAATAGGCTCGTGGGTATTTTAGTATTTAGAGCAGTCCTATATGCCAAACCAATGGACAAAACTTGGTCTCCTACAAACAAAGCTGGCTATCAACAAACACAATCTCACATAACTGTTACATTATCTGGGAGAGCCCTTTCTATTTTAAGTGATACTGAGGATATTGTTTAAAAAAAGGGGTAACTATAGGGAAAAGAACTCTATAATCATGTGAATAAAATACTGAAATGATATTCAATGAGTGATTAATAATTCCAAACAAACAGTATACTGCATGTGTTCATTAAATGACTCACTACAAATGATATACAGGAGAAGATTGGAAAACAAAAAAGTTAGGAGTTTTACATAAAAGGTGAATGTTCATTCATTTATGGACATTATTTGCAGAACAAGCATAAATTCTAACCCACACACACACACACACATGCACACACACATAAACATGCAGGCACATAGTCAGATTTTTCCAATCTGCAATACATCAGCAAGTTAAGATTATTATCACATAGGCAAGAGGTGGCACCATGATTCCTATCATAGGTACGAATTACAATATTTATGCTGCATGCTTTATTTGTGGCTGGCAGACGGATGGCACTGTTGCATTTTAATCTATTACACTGCGGCAGGGTGTCAAATTAGGCCGCTTCATTAATACACTATCTACAAGCCAGAGAGAAAGAGGAGAGAATGAAAGTGGATGGAAAAAAGAAAGAAGGAGGAGGAGGAAGAGGGGGCAACTGTACATCAGGGAGAGATTATTATTATTCTGTCTCTCTCTGAGATGAGAGCAAATTATAAGAACATACACCTTCTTCATCTGTTTGGATAAGTGGGGGGCCGGCGCCTGATGGATGACTGTGTTTACAAATGAGGGTGATAATGTTAAGCAGAAGCGCACTACATACATTTCCCACCAATGAAGCTTGGGGTGGTCACACATGCACA
>VUQS01027776.1:0-11250 GCA_015108495.1 Heterochromis multidens | reverse complement strand
CACACACACACACACACACACACACACACACACACACACACACACACACACACACGTATTCTGTCTTGCTTCTACTGACTTTTATTTGCCTTCTCTCCATTGCATACCTCCACCTCTCCAGGCTCTCTTCCACTTACTCACTGCTCTTACTACAGATCACAATATCGTCTGCAAGGGAGACTCCTGCCTGACGTCATCAGTCAGCTTGTCCATCCGCACCACAGACAAGAAGGGGCTCAGAGTCAATTCCTGATGTAATCCCACCCCCACTTTGAACCCATCTGCCACTCCTACTGCACACCTCAGCACTGTCTTGCTGTCCTCACACATCCTTCACCATCTTCACATACTTCTCCTCCACTCCTGACTTCCTCATGCACTACCACAGTTCCTGTCTTGGCACCCTATCATATGCTTTCTCTAGATTTGTTTGATCTCTATTGGAGGGTTTTTTTTTAAACATTCAGCAACTTTTAGGCCTCTTCCACTTGTGTCGTATGTGCGACATCTTCTTTTCATTTTACTGCAGTTATAATTTCTCAGGGATGTTTGAATGCTGCTAGTATTATCTGTAAAAGCCCATCTAGAATGCTGAATTTCTTCCCTTTTGTGCATTGTTTATGTATTACCTCCACCCACGCCTCTCTTTTGACTCTCCTATGTGAGTCTCAACCAGTGTTAGGACGCCCAAGTGTGTAAGGTCAATTTTTGAACTGGTAGTCATGGATCCTAGCTGTAACAGCAGCGAACAACTCTATCCTTCTTCTCAAGCAGAGTGCTTCCCTAATCATGCCAAAATGATCAAAATGAGCACAACTTGAAGATTAAGTCTGGGTTTGATCATCCTTTTGCTGAACCCTTTTGCCACTCTTGCAACGTTTGTGCCTGTCTCTTGGGATTTAATGTATCAGGTAAAGAAAACTGCATCTAAGTGCTTATTCTGCTCCACAAGTTTGGAAGTAAGGGATTGCTGAGTGTGCTGCACGTCCTCGTCTCAGTGCTGTATGCACAGCCCGCTCATATTGATGGATGTTGTCCAAATGTAAAGAGAACAGGAATCATTCTGCAGGGAGTGCAGAGAGCCTGAAAAGAATCTGAAAACCTTTTAGTGGAACAAATGAACTTAAAAAGTGCAGTGGATTTAGAGCAACCCAGTGGTTTTATACTGTATATATCAGATTTTTTGGTGCGGGTTCAGCTTATTAAAGTAAGAAAAAAAGTCAATATCTGACACCAGGAATTCCTGAAAGAGCTAAACATTAATTTAACGACATGGTGCGAGCCGATCAAACCAAACAGAGGCATTTTGTCTTTCTCCTTTTGATTCGTAGTCGATGGCACTTGAAAATGCTGCTGAATACTTCATCATCCATATGCTAAATACACCATTTTTCATTTCTTGTTAATTCGCTTTCCAAAGCCTCCCTCTATTCCCTCCACCACTCCTAATCTGGCTATAAAGGTCAGTTTAGCATAATGACATCATAGAAACGAGCATGGGCAAACCCAGATTACTAAATCTGAGTCTAATGTGGCTTTTCAGATGAAACAGCATTAAATGACATTAACGCTACTGCATTCACTGGCAGCTTTAATGGAGATTGCTCAGGACTGGCCCTTCTTTACCCTCTTTGTATTTTTAATGAGGTGACACAGAGAAGCAAGATTGGAATAGGATGGTCTTACAACATGCTGAGCTGGGATCAGATACAGTCCATCTATTTGTGTAATATTCCATCAGCTCTCTTATAGGGCTAGGGTTAACCTCTTCAGTGTGACTGACATTTTTAGAGCACAGGCACCACCACTGGCAGATTTCAAAGGGACTTTTAGAAAAATATTACAGCCATCATTGCCACGATGAGATCACTTTTTTAAAGCGAGTTCACGCACAGATTAGCATTTACTGTATGCTTTGGAGATGAACAAACTGCTATGTGATTATCACTGCGGTTTTGTAAGCCTGTGAATTAGCAGGCCATTTGCTCAAAATCTTTACTAATTCAACATCTGTCTGGGTATTTATACCCTGAAGCACATGTTGCCGCTTGTACCTCGAAGACAAAGTGGAAAACAAGCAGAATTCTAAGAACATATTTATTATTCTCCCACTGCTGCAATTTTCAATAAAATTTAAAAAAAAAAAAGAAGCGAAGAATGAGAAATGTGTGGAATAACAAAAAAGATGAAGAGCCTTAAACACGAGAAGACGACTGGCTCTGGCGAACAGTCTTTAACATTCATCTGTTTTTCTGCTGCTTCCAAAGAAAGATGTTTTTCTGCTTCATCTCTGCGGCAACAGCAACTTTCCCGGCACAAAAAAAAAGGAAGAAAAAAAAACATGAACACTGGAGGGAACGTTGCCTGGAAAAGAAGAAGAATGGTGACACAGGGGTCATGAATTATACAAAGGTTGTTAGAAGCTTTGCTACACTTAACATCATTAAGAACTGTATTAATTATATCTGTAGCCCTTTCTCCATTATGGTTCAGCACAACCCTTTCACAACTGATTCATGGCATGCTGGTTAGGAAAAATACATCAATCTACATCATCTAGAACAGCATGAACATGGGAGACACACACCCACCCACCCACAAAAACCCTCAAACACATTACTGCCAAAACTGCAATCCAAACTCACAACTAACTACTTCCACTAATAAACATCTACTATTCAACAGTCTCAGATTATAGTGACTCTTGCGGAATTCTGATTTATCAATAAATCGTAGACTATGTCTAACCCTGCCTCCCATAAATGTAACCCTCTTTTGCATTTACATGGCAAACAAACATATTTGCAAATAGAGTATTTCTGTATACAAATATACACTCACTGGCCACTTTGTAAGAGATCTGGTGACTGTGGAGGCCATTTGAGTGCATTGAACTAATTGTTATGTTTAGAAAAACCAGTTTGAGATGATTTGAGCTTTGTGACAGCCATCAGAAGATGGATACACTGTGGCCATAAAGAGATGGACATGGTCAGCAACAATACTCAGGTAGATTGTGGCATTTAAACAATACTCAGTTTGTAGTAAGAGGTCCAAAGTGTGCCGAAAAAATATCCTCCACACCATTACACCACTACCACCAGCCTGAACTGTTGATACAATCCAGGATGGATCCATGCTTTTATTCTGACCCTGACTGTTGCAGCAGAAATTGAGGATCATCAGCTCAGGCAGTGTTTTCTTAGTCTTCTATTGTTCAACTTATGTGAGTGTCATGTGAATTGTAGCCTCTGTTTCCCGTTCTTAGTTGAAAGGAGTGGCACCTGGTGTGGTCTTCTGTTGCTGTAGCCCATCTGCTTCAATATTTGACATGTTGTGAATTCAGAAATGCTCATCTGCATACCTTGATTGTAATGAGTGGTTATTTGAGTTAACTGTTGCCTTTCTATCAGCTTGAAGCAGTCTGGCCATTCTCCTCTGACTTCTGGCATTAACAAGGCATTATAGCCCAGAGGTATTTCACTCGCTCACTGGATATTTTCTCTTTTTTAGAACATTCTCCGTAAACTCTAGAAATGGTTGTGTGGGAAAATACCAGTAGATCAGCAGTTTCTGAAATACTCAGACCAGCCTGTCTGGCACCAACAACCATGCCACATTCAAAGCCACTTAAATCACCTTTCTTCCCCATTCTGATGTTCAGTTTGAACTTCAGTAAGTGGTCTTGACTGTGTCTACTTGCCTAATTGCATTGAGTTGCTCTGCCATGTGAGTGGCTGATTAAAAAGGCTGTTGACTGTAAATGTGTTCCATACAGACTCAAAATGTCAAAAATTGATCATCATCCATACTATATATATATATAAATATGAATGTTACATTTGCTTTACCACTGTTCACAAACTGATTGTGAAAATGAGTGGTTACTAAAGCATAAGTTAACAAGAAACACATACACCCAAGTATTTCATTTCAGAAAGATTACAAAGTTTGCTTAGGTTTGGATGTTCTTCGTGAAGGCAACAAAGCTTTTCTATTTTGGTGATACACAGCATTCCTGCAAACACATGGAGCTGATCAGGGATGCAACCAGATAATTGTATTATCAGCACATGGTGAGAGCACACACCATATCAACACAATGTTACAACCCTGCATTTTTCCATCTTTACTAGATGTCTGTTAGCCATCAAATAAAATAGGGTTTATGTTTAAAATTAGGAATGTAAGATTAATCTTTACACAACTACAGCTGAGGTTGAGGCCCATTTCAAATTTTTAGCCATTTAAATAATAAAAAAAACCCTCTAAAGCTCATTTTATAAAAATTATACTATTATACTTTCACGACAGTCTTCTGTTATTTTCATAATCTAAACAGTCAAACCTCTTTTGATGCACAGTGCAATGGAAAAAGAAAGACAATTTTGACCACTGAGAATTTTCTGTGACCATAGCTCTTAGGGACCTGACCAGCAGTGGTCAGTGTGGTCTTTAATTGTGGTGGACAAAGGATGCAGTCATGAACAGTGTGTGCCTGGGCTTTATTTAGCCCCAGAGACAAGCATTAGCAAGTAAGCCTTCAGCTGAAAGGTTCCATTTATGTAAATCAGTCATATGACACATGCAAAGGAGTGCAAGACTGCAATGTTAGGAAGAACACATCAGTGGTGGACTTTGTTTTGTTTTGTTTTTTAATCCTCCTCTTGTATTATTATTTCTCTTTTAAAGGCTCAGTCACACACCCTGCCAGTTAGGGCCAGATATAATTTTAAAAAAAAGAAAAAACATTTTTACTCAGTGAAAACATCACATGGGTGGTACTCACTTCTTTAAAGTGATAAATTAGGTCCATAATTTTTCCGAATTATTACTTTTGAGGTTTTTTTCAACCGCTTAAGTGGCAAACATTCATTGCTTTGGTTTTTGACCCTGCGTTTGTTTTTACCAGAAACTATATTGTAATGCTTTGATGGCACTTTTGTGTCAAGCAGCTCCTAAACCCCACCAAACCTATCGATCTATCTATCTATCAACTTAAATTTGTATGAAATCTGATAAACAGAAATGCTTCAAGTACCATAAATGCCAGACTACAGGACATTGTTGCCATAGTGACTTGTGAATTAGACTTTTCAAAAAGCTGAGAATCCATCAAGTCACATGATTCTGATATTATTACATCTGCTGCAGTATTATTTAGCTGTGTTTTCTCAGTTTAGTTAAGTGTTGCACATGTTGTCAAATTGGTGTTTTAAAAAGGTGTATTTCTTGTCTGCTTGTATTATATCTATTTGCATGAGTTTTTTTAAATCTGCAGTTGGTCGAGGTCTCAGGGCATCTTATACAGCTTCAACTCTTTCACAATGAATCTTTCAGACTTAGATTTAAATTAATTTAAAAAATGTTTTCATGACTCCACAATATCTCACCTACAATATCTTATTGACATAAGTATTCAGATCCTTTCTCTTGACCCTTACAACTATGCTCTGATGCATTTAGTTCTATCAGTAGCGCTGGAGATGCTTTTTGAAGAAACCAGGGACTGAGCATCACCTCATTAATATCACCTTTACATTCAAACACAGTAGCATCATTCCCAGCTTAATACTGTGGGCATTCTTTTGCTGTGACAGGGACTATCGAAAAATATAGAGGGGGCGCTTCAGTGAAAACCTTTTCAAACGTACCCAAGTTTCCATTTCAATATACTGCCAAGAAAACACAGGAGTGGCTTCAGGAAAGTTCTGTGAAGGTCCTGGAGTGGCCCAGCCAGAATCTGGATCCTAACTCAATAGAGGCATCTTTGTGGAGACCTACAGTAAAAACTGTTGTGCACTGGCACTCCCAGTTCAACCCGGGTGAGTTCAAAAGATTCTACTGATAGAATCAGAGTAGGATTTTTTTTTAGGAAGACTTGAGGCTGCCATTTCTGTCTAAGGTGATTTAACTATGTACGAAGTGAAGAATCAGAATACTAACTTGGAAATAGGATCGTTCAGTCTTTTATTTTCCATAAATTTACAAAACACTCAACAAACCCATTTTTGTTAAGTCATTGTGTGCAGACTGATGAAAACGAAAACAAAAAGGTTAGCTGAAAGCGTCTATTAAATTTGTGAATGCACTGTTTGCATTATGTAAATGCCTGCAAGTCACTCTGCAAGCAGTATAATCTAAATGAAAGCGAATAAGGCTTGGTCAAGTTGATACGGAACAAAGCTGGCATTCATATGAAATATTTGTTTTGTACATGTTTACAAGTTTAAATCCTGCTTAAAATTACCACCTTTAAATATTTATCAGTCAAGTCTTAGTTTACAATTATGGGAAAATGAGCAAAATGAAATCACAGTTAAAGCCCAGGATAAAGAAGATTTACTCAGGTAATTTAGGGACTTTGATTAAGATAGGATTGAATCAAGTGTTTATTTTGAGATACTCAAGAGTAAAGTTAATCTAAATATGTGCCTAAATTATCAGCCCAAAGCTCTAATTGGTCTTTGTTGTTCAATCTTGTTTTGCTGTTTGTATTTACACTATAGCATAAGGATTTCTTATCTTGCTGAAGCCACTGAGGCATCAACAGGACCGCACTACAGCTGTAAAGCTAATTAATGTGATTTATGCTTGTTTGGTTGCTTGCTAGCTTGCACATTTTTGAGGGGAGCAACATCATCTGCAAGTCATTGTCTTTGGTAAATAAGAAAAAATTGGCTTTTCAGTAAGCCTAACACTGGGTTACTCCTTTGCCTGGTGGTCTGGAAGCACGCAAAGCTTTTTTTAAATTCAGCCTCACACACATGTAAGCTCTGCTTAAGCCTCTGCAATAAGCCTGAGGTTTATGAAGAGTTACAAATTTTAATGTAAAACAATAAGCTCCACACTTCTTGAAATCCTAATTTGGCATTGATGGAATTTGTTTCTATGTCAGATGCAATGATATTAGTGTTTGAAAAGCTTTACAAGGACCACCAGTAAGTAAAAAACATATGGATTTGTTTGTAATAAAAACAATCTATATAACACTGCACACACAGTAAAACCAGCTGACCTCAGTGGCAGGGGTGATGCAGACAACTAGAACTAAAATCACCTTGATGAACTCAAATGCTGTGTTTCCATGGAACCTTTAAATGATCAACAGCACTCTAAAAAGTTACTTTTTGAAGGGTGATGCTGAGTGGCTCTGCGGCTTCAAACATGTTAAGGATTGTCAGGTATGTATTGCCTCACAGGGCTCAGAATTTCTTGTAGCGCCCCTGGTTATTTGTGCTAGCAAGCAGGAGAAACCATGAAAATCAGGTAAATGCTTAACGCTGAGTGCTTTCATTTAGCTTGCACTTCGGCTGTCTTTCGCCATCTCCCTCTGGACTAGACTGTGCTGTGGCTGAGGTGGGACTATTTAAGGCCATGGCACTGCCATTTGGCTTGGGGGTCCACATGTGCACTGGAGGTCCTCATTTTGATTCTAAATGGCCTTGACACCAAAACAAACAAACTCTCCTCACTGCACCAAACAGGCCTGAAAAATTATGGGAACGGGGAGGGATATGCAATTATAGCAGCTAATTTGCGGTCACAAAACTAGCCCCATTTGCGGTGCCCCCAGCCATCCTTTATTTCAAATATTGGGGAGCATGTATGATGTATGTGTGTACGTTTGGATGGTGTCAGAAATGGGCTTTGGGAAAAGTTCCCCATTACAGCTGTAGGAGGGTCATGCAGCACCAGGGCGATTTGCATTGCTCATCACGTACAATTAGGGTTAGCGCTCTGCAAGGAGGCATCTGTTGCTAATTGAAGCAGAATAGATATCAAGGAGGTCCAAGCAGAAAAAAACAAGCTCATCTGGAAGTAAATAGATTTTGGCTTGTGTGAAATTAGAACTGTGAACCACCTGCATATTATGAGAATGATGCTCTCAAAATCCAAGGCTTTGTGTATAACTGTTCAGAATTAGTTGGCTATTACATCGGCAATAATTGGTTGGGTAATTTTAAAATGAGTGGTGAATTAGTTCCAAAGTGTTACCACTACAAAAATCCACATCTAAGCATGGAGGGCAGGCAAAGAGGAATGAAGGGAAAGAAGAAGGATGGATAGAGACAGTAGACTGAGCGTGAGCACATCAGAGTAGAGCCAAAACTGTCCAGTGATGGCAATCTGATGCGACTGAACCATGTGCCCACTGGCCAGCTGACATCAGCTAGCGCCTCACTGACCAAACCTCCCGGCCCCTTCATGCCAAGGCCAGATGCAAACAAAGAAAAACCAAGGCAAGTACACACAGACACACATCCAAACAGATTTTATGCTCATGCCCACCCTCCACCCCCTTACAAAAATAAATAAATAAATAACAATCAAAGAACACAGAAACTTCACACAGATTGTGCTACAGACAACAATGTCACAAAAACTTCTGACTTAATTAAGTGACTTCATATCTAATTATCTACCATACTAGCAAACTTCAAGTGCTGTATCAGCAGCTGTGGTTATGTGTTTGATTTAGTAACTTGGGTAATGCTCTAAATCAGGAAATGTGGCTCATTCACAGCATTGATGTTCATTATTCCATCCAGTTTATTCCCTTAGAGAGTAAATGTAAACGTACTGACTAAAGCAATGAATTATACATTTTTAAAGCAACCTAATTTTGGCATTGCAGCTCCATCTGAGTTCATAGCTGATAACAGAGAAAAAGACAGAAAAGTGGCATTTAGCTTGACTGAATGGCACTGAAGACCTTTGAGAGGGGCATTATTTTTCAAGGCAATCAGCTTGTGAGCACTGGAGGTAGTGACAGTGGAAACTGCGAACAAGAGCAGCTCAATATTATGTCTGTGTGCTGAGCTATGTAACAATTTTATGTGCCCCTTCTCATGCCCGACACACAGGCACACACATGCTGAGATATCCCGATGGAGCGACAGACCATAGCTGGGTTTATCCTCTTTGACCTTCACTGTTTGAGTCCGATGTAGGGCTCGGCTGGCTGAGGTGGTCTCAGTGTTGCGAAGGGCAGCCAAAAGCCCTACTTATCAATGTTGTGGCTCAGTGGCTCTTTTCTGAGTGTAATAAGTGCAGCGCACCAGTGACTCCCAATGCAGACTTTCAGCCTACGCACCCTGGTATGTCAGTCATAAACCCAGAAGTGATTTAGTTTAAATTTGTAGTTTCACTGATCATGTATGGACTGAAACCACTGAATATCAATATTTACTTTATCATTGAATTATAGTAGATAAAATGTATACATTTTCACAATTTAAGCAGGTATACTCACCTTATGATACAGAGTAATTGAGTAATCAAAACAAAATGATTGAAAGTAGAAAGCATGTTATTTCTTGGATTGTCTTGCTGATTATTGTCTTGTGGGCACACTCTCTTAAGTAATTAATTTACCTAAAAGTATGTCAAAGGCACTGAATACTGGGGATCTTTTGCTTACACAAGTAAGGGCAGGAATATAAAGGCCTAGAGGCCTGTGCATTCCTCAACCAGTTGGCAAATGATTGCTGTAGGTTGCTAACTGTTGCTAGGTGAAATCGGTCACAAAGAGTAACCTCTTTGTTGCACCAGAAACCTCCTTGTAATTGCTTTGGTCACTAGCAGGTTGCTGTGGTCACCAACAGTTTGCACAGAAGATGCCGATGACCGGTTTGCATTGCCCTTTTCAGTTTCTCTAAGGCTTGGCAAGTAGTAGGCAAGTGTTTGCAGACAAGTCGGTGTCCTCCATGCAAACTACTGATGACTGTGGCAACCGGCAAGCTACTGAAACAAGTGCAAGGACATTTTTGATGCAGCATCATATACCTCTTCCCAACCAATTTCCTACTAGCGACTGCCAGGAAACTGCAGCAACTACTCGCCAACTGGTTGCCAACCACAGGTCACTTTTCAAGATAGTCCCCGACTAACTGAAATACCACCTTGCACACCTTGCACACAATTGCACACGAAGTTCAGTTTACTCATCATGAGGAATAACTGTTAAAACAAAGCTATATAGTTCAATCCTATGTGAGGGAGCGAGCACTAAGAAGATAGCCTTCATTATGTCATTAGGGTTTGGACACATCACATATACTAAAGCCTAAAGGTGAGGATGCTGGGAATCTGCTGCATCAAATTTTTAAAATTTCCTGCTTCATTTTTTCCTGAACTCTGCAGTACCCTTCCCCAACCAATATAGTACACTCTATAGTACACTCTTTCAGCCATTATCATAAAAAGTGACTAGTACTGTTTTCAATGTCATTTCTTATTACTACCTTTCTCTTACACCAAACAATCTATGACATCTATGATGACTGTTTTCTTACATTATTAAAGAAAGTTTAGATACCAAACTGAATAAGACATTGATTTAATTTGTCACATACAGAACTTTTGGGCATGCAAAATAATTCCCCATAATAGCTTTGATTGTATGGCAGAAATAGATTTTCATTTAGAAGGTGTTAATCAGTCAGGCCCGTCTAAGTCTGCCTGATCTACCTACAGTAGCTCTTAAATCCAGCCTTGTAATAACCCTCTGTAATTAGGACGGAGACACACTAACAAGGGAGACCACCATCATCATCACTCAGCTACCTCATCATCATCACCATTCTCATTATCAAGCTGAAGATCAAATTCCAGCCTGGCTCCGGGATAGTGGGACTTCAGTTCACCTGATGTATTGTGCATCATTAGATTGTTGTTATTACTGTGCCATGGGGAGTCAAACAGGATGGAGATTCACTCTTGTAATATTCTATACAGCCTAGTAGGGAGGACCCACTTGACATTCTCCACCTAATGACAACAATATATTGAGGCAAAGAGCTGAGACATTAATTTGTTTACTCTCCATCTTTCCTCTTCCTATTTCTTATATACATATATATATAGTATATAGTTTGGATACACCTTCCCATCCAATGTTTTTCCTTTATTTTCAAGACTATTTACATTGTAGATTCTCACTGAAGGCATCAAAACTATGAATGAACACATATGGAATTATGCAGTAAACAAAAAAGTGTGAAATAACCCAAAACATGTTTTATGTCTTAGATTCTTCAAAATAGCCACCCTTTGCTTTGATCACTGCTTTGCACACTTTTGGCCTTCTCTCAATGAGCTTCATGAGGTAGTCACCTGAAATGGTTTTCCAACAGTCTTGAAGGAGTTCCCAGAGATGCTGAGCACTTGTTGGCCCTTTTGCCTTCACTCTGCGGTCCATCTCATCCCAAACCATCTCGATTGGGTTTAGGTCAGGTGACTGTGGAG
>VUQS01027775.1:0-14659 GCA_015108495.1 Heterochromis multidens | reverse complement strand
CTCGACGCCTTCCAGCCGCCGGATCTCCGGCTCAGCCCCCGCGACTTGTCAGCTGCTGCGCGGCTCACCAGCTGCCACTTTCCACTCTCCGTCTTCTCGTCCGGACTCGGCGTCCTCATCAAGTAGGGGAGGCCTGATTGATTCATGCCAGTCTGGTGTGCTGGCTGGCCTCCCCTGACGCCACGCCCTGACTCCGCTGCCACAGTTACATTAATCTTTAAATTGAGATTTACAAGAAATACTTTACCTGCTATTGTGAAAGGGAATACTGCTGTTAAAAAACACCTTATTTGTTTAAAGCAATTGGAAACCAAATGTTATTGCACTTTTGCTCATATAGCAGTATTTTAAAATAAAAGTACGGAATACACTACTTTTGAATTCATTATTGAATTTTGCGCATAACAATGCGATTAATCGCGATTAATTGCAGAAAAATCATGCGATTATTCTCATTTAAAATTTTTAATCGTTGCCCAGCACTAATTATTTTGTTAAGCATTATTTCTGACTAGAGGTCTGTTTAGTTGGCCTACTTTATGGGCTCAGTTATTCTTAAAATAGCTTATTTTCATCATTATGTATTTTTGATATTATTTTTGTCTTTTCTTGGGTATAATACAACCAATATTTTGAAAATGATGCCTGTACCTGCACGTTCTTGGCTGCTTGGTCCCTGACAGGAAGCATGGGATTTTTCATATTTCGTGATTTCAATTCCATTTTTTGTGTTAAGTATTGATATTTTTGGCTTGTCTGGATGTACTCACACCTCTTTTCTGAAGTGTCAATGGAACACCATCTTCAGGTCTCTTTGCAGAAATTCTTTGGGACTGATGTCTGGGCTTTGGTTGGACCATTCCAGTTCAGTCAAAGACTTGCTGAAGCCAACATCCTTCACCGTACAGATGAATATAGCAAGGTGATGAGAAGTGCCTGATGGTTGCCAGACATGGTGCTTGGGGTTTAACCCAAAGAGGGTTTTTTTGTTCGCTTGTGTGACTTTAAACATTTGTAACTGAACAAGTGAGACCCAAACTAAATCTGCATAAATTTCATCAGAAATTTGCACAAATTTTTAAAAGCATGTTTTTGCCAGGTTTAACCTGAAGGACTCAAGCGCAAGAAGCAGTCAAAAACTAAAACAGTTTTAATGAACTGAACTCAGGAAGCAGTAATAACAATGAATGTTCAGAGACAAGTATTCAGGCTGAGATAATCTCAGGTAAGTATCTTCAGGTAAGAATTTGGAATCGTCTTTCTTTCCACAGGACAAGGGTCACTTTTGAAAAGCTATTCAGATAATTATTTAGGCAGGCTTTCCAACAGGTTTCCTAAGAGGAGGAACAAGCCAGCCTGGTAAGTACAAGGCAGGTGGAACTTGGACAAACAGGTAAGAAAATGCAAGAAAAATGCAAGAGGCCTAAGCTAAACCACATGAGTGGTGACAAGTGGAGGTGAGAGCCAGGTTTAAGTACTGCTAATAATTGGAGATGGAGAACAGGTGCACCTGCTGGAGACTTCCTGAGACCACTTTCACCACTGGGAGAGAGTGGTTAGAAACACCCACACTCACATTCACAGAGACAGAGGGAGGGAGAGAGTTAAAAGAGGAAGAGAAAGAAAGAGAAGCAAGATCCACACCTGGAGGATAAGAAGGAACCATGACAGTTTTCACATTATGGCAGTGCAGATTAACAAAAATGGCAATTTTTAACAGATATCTAAAACACAATGTAGTGTTCAGCAAGCATGAATGGCCATGAATCCTCTTCATCACCACTCACTGACAAGTCAAACTCAAACATAGATTTAATCAAGATTTTTATCTTATATATCAAGATTTTAAAGTGGTAAAAAAAATACTTTACTAAAATGCCTTTGACTGATAACCCCTTTAGCTAAATCCCTGTCTTGATTGGAGGGGGATTTGGTAATTATGAGCAAGAGGAACATGTGTGTTTGCTGTGTTGAACAAAAAGTTGTCTTCTAAACTGATTTCCACACAGTGTCAGTCAAACAAGTATTAGCATATGTTATCTTTTTTTCAAGAGCTTTGTTTTTTTTTGTTTTTTTTTGTCCACAGTTAAATCAAAGGCAAAGAGAGGGTCTGTTTTGGGGCAAGAAAAAAATACTTTAAATGTCTATAAAAGTGAGGGTGCTGTACTGGGAACATATTCATAAAGTGTGAAAAGGGGGCGATTAGAGTGCTATCAGCCTGCTACTCTGCTGCTGCTGTTAGAGAGATGCAAAGGGGTCATGGCTGCCATTAATCTGTGCCCTGCAGTAATGTCAGAAACTGCAGCTGGTGTCCCTAAGCCAAACTCTGACCTCCTCTGCTCCACCATTTGCAAAAGTGATCATATCCCTTCAAAATACCTCAGGGCTTTCACCTGACTGATGGTGTTTTTCGCTACACTTCTCTCATTTACCTGCAATTGCAAATTGTTCTGGTGCCTTTTGCAGCGAATATGTCCTGTCTGTGCACTTTTTATGTTTTTGTTAGCTTGTGGACAGCTTAGACTGTAAACTTTGCATGAAATTCTAATTCCTAGGCAAATTATTGCAAAATGATTACATTAATTAGCATATAAATTACATATAAAATACATTTATAGTAACATTAAAATCAAGGATAAAAACAAGCTCCAGTCACTGTCTGTTGTGAATGCTGCTTTCTGGATTACAGTTTTAGTTTAGATATTCTGCCAAACAAAGCCACCATCCCTGCTGCTGCCACCCCTCATGTTCATTCCAGTTGTTCTCATTTACGAGACTGAATTAAAATCAATGTGTATGAATCCATGGGCTTTTCCACTGCAGACAACAACAGCCAGCCTGTCACATGTGCTGCTCACTTCAGAGCATCCTGTGACAGTTTCACCAATATGCCAGTCTACCTCTTATACTGGCAAAAACATATATGGATTATCCGAGTATGCTCACTAGGTTAGACCAGCTCAACACAAAATCCCTGAGCTGACAGCCAGTAAAGGTTGAGCAGGTCCTTGCTGAAGCCACCCAAGGGCAGAGAGGAAAGTAGTGCTCTGCTGCCCCCAGCTTTTATCACGCAATGCACATCAAAGCACCTCAAAACAGGCAGCCTGTAAGGGGGACCTCTTTGTCATATGTCAGACACGGGCATTACTTTGTCTGGCTGTTTGAAAGATTATTAGAAAGGTAAATTACTTTTCAAAGGTTTGCTCTAAAAATATCTCAGTCCGGGTGGTGCCTTGTCATGTTAGGTTATTTTTACATAGCAGATGTGATACCTGGCATAAAATGGATGGAAAAGCCTAGAGATGCACTGATAATATCACTAGCTCCTTTAATCTTTTCTAAACCTGACAAGATACCAGCACAAAACAAGGGCTGTGAAAAACTAGGAGAAATGCACTTTTCTTCTTAGGTTTGAGACTGTGTTTGCATTTTTATGATTAATATCCTCTGACAAAGATGAAAGTGACAGCTGTCATTCTTGGAGCCCTGAAGCATTTGCTATATAAGGGTTAGTGAACCCAAAGAACTTTCAATACCAGCAGCACACATATAGAGTACAAAAGCACAAGCACACATACACAGACACCTGAGAGTGTATGAGAAGCTGTCTCCATTACACAGACTATTTCAGCTGGTCAGCTGCTGATAGATGAAAGCCCTGAAAACTACAGGTGACATTTGGAAAGCTGTTCATTTCATGATGAAAATGTAATAACAGTACATGGTCAGCTGCCAGATTTCTCAGGCAGACAGTGCTGAAATGGAGCTTTTTTTAAGCAACAACATGAGAACTTCATCAGGTATAAAATCACATTTGTCTCTCACTCTTTCTGTGGATCTTTATCTGTGCATTTATCCCTCCTGTTTTAATGGTCTTTAGTCCTTTCATGTCTACTTTTTTTTTCCATCTTTGCTGTGTCACTCTTTCTGAAGTCCTCAGTGGGACTCTGCTTGCTTTCAGCTTGCATTTTGGTGACACCAACGTCAAAACACATCAGCTGTTTCAGCGCAGGTTTCAGTGCCACCAGGCTCCACAGCCTGGCTCTGCAAATGCAAATCTCTCACAGGGGCTGCAGAAACCCACATCTCTCCCTGAAACCACAACATTAAAGCTGCTCCTTCATCCAGCAAAATAAATGCATTGTTTTTGCAATCAGAGCCTGCCAGACTGCTCCAGGCTGAAAGGAACATAAATTGAACTCTAATAATGCCTATAAATGTGATAATGTTTTTTACTGAAGAATGATAGGACTGTGGATAGCAATGTGCATATTCACAAGACCCACAGACTCAAAACAGGGTGCATACGCATAAGACTGAAACTGTTATAAGAGACATGTACCAGGATTAACTCTGCCATTAAAAAGCAGCACATTTTTCTAGGCAACTGACAAATTGTGACTCTTATCCTTGTTGGCTTTTGAAAAAAATCTTACCTGCAAGGTCTCTGTCTGTAATCAATCATTCTCATTGTGGGTGAACAGAAATACTCAGTTCTGGCATCTGGTCAAGAATGAGTCAAGTGCACACTGCAATTGAGTGTCTCGGTATTGGTTAGCCTCATAATCCCCACTTGATTTTGCAGCATCCAATTTCAGAGGCTCTTCTGGAAATACTCCACTGTGGGCACTGCTCTGATGGAGATTTATAAGAAGAGAAAAGGGTCAACTGTGGTATGAATGAAAATGACATCAAAAGGTTGAATCTAGAAACTGCCAGTTGCATGTTGGTCTGCAAAAACATAACTTATATTATGGTCACATTGCTTTGGGGTGCTTGCATAGAGTTAAATTTTGTTAAGAGGAGCTAAAATATGTTTACATACTATCAAGCAAAACCTTGATTAAATCTTTATCTGTACAAATTTCTTCTGCTGCACTAATCATTATTTTTCTAATAATACGATTTTTTAAATTTATGACTGAGTGAATAAATGTGGATGATAGGCACACAAAACAATTTGCTCTACCAGCAGACACTGGACCCCACATCCAAATTCCCAGTTAGTTTTATGCAACAACAGCACTTTTAATAAAAATTAGAAAAAGATGCAAACACATAATGAAGTCACTATGGACCTTTTCTAAAGCACAGGTCACAATCTTTCACCAACCTTAAGCAAGTGCTGTGCTGTGCTGTGAGAAGATGTGTTTCCTGGATTCAAATTGGTTTTGTTTGAGACCGTCTTTGGAAGGGACCCAAAGGCACTCTCTTTTAAATAAAATTTTAAATGTCTTTATTCTCATGGCATGGTCATGTTTAACCTAAAAAGCTCAAACATGTTTCAGATTACAACCCTTCAGCAAGGAGTTAATTAGATTACCCAAAAACACCAA
Organism: Heterochromis multidens; assembly: GCA_015108495.1. NCBI lineage: Eukaryota > Metazoa > Chordata > Actinopteri > Cichliformes > Cichlidae > Heterochromis > Heterochromis multidens. The sequence goes on along the minus strand of VUQS01027775.1, from coordinate 9,323 downwards.
TGGTGAATTTTCACCTGGGTTGTGAGTGTTATACTCCACCAGTGATGCTCCACCAAAACCCACAATATTTCTCAAATTTAAATAAAAATGATCTAAGCAGCAGATAATAGCATCAACCACAGATAACAGGAATGTGTTTATTAAAAAAAAAAAAACAGTAAGTTCTAAGCCATCATTTATGCTGGCATATTTAGTGGTTTGAAATTTAAAAATCTAAAAAGCTTCCCTTTGGTTAAGACTCCTTGTCTATCACCTCTTCATAGAGTGTTGTGACTATAACTTTAAAAAAAAAAGTAAATTAATGCTATAAGCTCACTACAAGTGGATGCTGTACTGCAAAATTGCATGTTCTGATTGAAAAACACATGCTCTTAGTGTGAGCGTATACTGCTACTTTCAATATCTGTGTAATGCATGTTTGTAATATGTTAATATAAATATATGCAATTAAAAAGGGTACAAAATTGAATTTTTGAATTTTCATTACATTGAACAAAAAATTAAATGTAAATTATGAGTTAGTTTAAATACTGGTCACAAGACTGTGGTCAGAAACCTCTGTCCATGTCCATGCATAATGCTGAACAGATCCAATTTTTACAGGGATGCCATAGATATGTAGCTGTGAGCTGCAGACTGTGTTTTCCGGAAAGATGTGGTGGGTGACATGGTGCATCGGTTTGACAACTGTCACATTGCATTAGCTTTTGAATGCAGGCTCTGATTACTGGCAGGTTGAACAGATTTGACAGAAGGCAACTGACACTTTGAGATTCAGTTTTGAGTAGCCAGGACACTGGAATGGAATCTGGGAGCTGGCTGATAAATATTCAGCTGTGGCCTGTGTGACTCTTACACCTTGCTTATGTCCCACCAAAGCATCACGTGCAGAACAACAGAGTGAAGTTCAGTGGACTTCTTTCCTTTCAAGCCTTTTATAACTGAATTAATGTTGCCAGCTCCTGACCTTTACTTCCATGTTTAGGTCTAGAGATAATAGGCATCACATCCTTCAAAGAATCCTGTTATGGAAATGAGCATGTAAGTGGGCCAGCAGAATTAATAAGTGGCTCTAATAAGGGGCAGATGCCACTCAAACAATAACACCACAATCTTCAGTAAATTTTACTCACTACTCATATTAATTCATTTTGAATTGCATTGCATTGTACATAGTCACCTTTAAGTTATTTTTTATGGGAGAATGTGAATTTTAGATTTGTTTAGTTGTTTCTTCAGATGCTAGCACTCAAAATGACATAGTATGACAAATATACACATAAATGGGTGAAAAAATGTAGCAGCTTACCAAAACATTTACTGCATAGTGAAGGAACACAGTTGTTAGCCTATGAAAGTCTGATAGGTATTTTATTATTGGATGGCAAGAGTTACATTCACAAAGACGCCTCAAAGGCCAGAGTTTCAAGAGGAACAGTGAAAGTGGTGCATGGGAAAAACATCATATGTAAAGATAAACACGGTTTTTCTGCTTTTAAATGAGATCAGCATGATCAGACTGTAACAACACAGTGCATAAACCTTTCATCAGACTGTTATTACTAATCAATCAAAAAAGAACACAGGAAGTTAGTGAAGCAGTTTAATTTTTATGCATTTGTTGCTTTGTCCCTACTGTCCCTGTTTCACACAACTGTTACTTGTGCTGATTGATTTCTACTGTTTTGTGTGTGTAATATCTGGTTAATATGTGTTAGCTGGGTCTGGCTTTGTGTAACACTGAAGATTCATTAATACTTTCAGAATTTTTGCACCATTCTCTTAAAATATTCAACAAGGTGCTGGAAACACTCCTCAGAGATTTTAGCCCATATTGACATGATAGCTTCACACTGTTGCTGCAGATGTGTTAGCTGCACGTCCATGATGAGAATCTCCCGTTCCACCACATCCCAAAGATGTTGTATTAGGCATGTACATGGTCATCTTCACCATGTACATGCCTAAATGCATTGAGTTGCTACCATGTGATTGGCTGATTAGCTATCTGCATTAGTTAGCTGTTGTTAGCAGAACAGGTATGCCTAATAATAATAGCTAATACATATGTACATAGATTATGATGCTGAACCAGCTGACAACCATTCTCAGGTTTTAAGACTATTTTATCTTCTGTGCAACACAGACATCAGCCAGTCTGTAAGTGATGCAATGACTTCAGTCCGAGTAATTGAACTCTGGGGAAAATGGGGTATCAGGAGGCATTTTATTGTTATTCTTAATTGGCTTTTTGTGCAGTTCTATAAATTAATCTGCATAAGTGTTTCTCCTGGCACTCTCAATTAATTCACTTCATTTCAAAGAATCTCTTAAATGTGACTTCCGCCTTATTTTCAATCAGTGATCACAAGCAACTTCAGAGTGAGTCGAGGGCTTTTATCTGTGATTGGAGAAGTGCAATTACGGCAACATCTAGGCATCTGTTATCTAAACAATTAAACATTTTCATGCTGATAAGTATCACAACTTTGTAAAAGAGTACAGAAGATAGAGAATTATATTTAATAATGGTAATGCTATCCGTTTACATTTGAATGTGATAATCATAGATTTGATCCAGTAACTGTTCAGAATGAGCCGAGAGGTTTATCAGTATTCATCAAACTGGAACTGCATTTAAAAAGATGAAACACCAGACATTATTTCCTTAAATACCACTTGACCCATTCAAGTGAAAGTGATATGGCTCAATGCAAGACAGTGAAAAACAACTTAGCAATGGTCTTTTAATTAAATGCCTGTCTCAAGTCTGACAGGTCAGACCTGTGGTATCAAAGCCTCAGAGAAACCACACAAAAGGATTGTGCCATGTGTGAAGTCAACAGGACTGCAGCAGCCTAAATGAGAGCCAGTGGAGAGATGGCTTCAGCCCAACTGTTTCCTGGAGATAAGGGGGAACAGAGCACTTGGGATGGAGCAAATTAAATAAGTCAGGCAAACAGGGAATGACAGTTTAACATGATATCTAATTAACAATCAGGGACTGCCAGATGCAGACACATTCAGAAGTGTCCAATTTGGCTCAAATGTAGCACTGAGGAATTGCAAATTTCCCCACATCGTTAGCAGGTTTGATTTATCACAGTAGAAGAAAGGACTTATTTCCTTAGAGCCCGAAAATTACAGATGTTTCAGAGAATATAAAAGATGGCGTAGATTGGTGTATGCACTGTATTTAAGTGTAGATCCCAACTAGATAAAATAACAACATGAGACAAGTCTATATTCAAATTTAGAACAATAAATACAATCCTGAACCTCGATATAGGTACAATTCATTATAAATCTGTGTTACCACCCTAATTCACATCAGTGATTGCAGTCAACCTGAGAGAGAGTCAAGGGCTTTCATCCATGCTCTGTGATAGGAGAAGTGTCATTTCAGTGTCGTTTAGGCATCTGTTATCCAAACAATTAAATGTTTTCATGCTGATAAATACCAAAACTTTATAATGGTCTACAAAAGATAGAGGACAATATTTAACAATATTAGCACATGTACATCCTCTAATGTCTAAGCATATTTACTGTGGTTTTCCTTAGGTACAAATTCAAATATTGCTCTGATTAACTCATTTCCAGTGTGCACTGATACTATGATGTGGATATGTACAAGTGCCCCCATAATGTTTTTGGTGACAAAAAAATTATAATAATCTTACACCATGTTTTGAGAAGTTGCTTTGTAGGTTGGAATAATCATGAAAATAAACCTCAGCAGAGAAAGTACCACAGAGAACGGCAGTTTCTCACATTCCAGCAGCAGCTTAAGGCAGCACTTAAATGAAATATCAAATATGTCACTGAGCTAAAGTGGTAGGGGATGTTAAATTGAGTCACCACACAAGCTTCAGACATGAGGTCATTTTTTTTTTCACCTGGGCTCACAGCTTCCATCAGGTTTTCAGCATTTGGTTGATGTGCAGCAAAGTCTGCATATATACATTGCAGATACGGAGCAGGTGCTTTCAGCAAACTCAATATCATAATGCTGTGTCAATCACAACATATGGGATGTCAGTGTCTGACTCTGTGAGGGTGTCATGGGTCCCTGGGAAACTTTGAAATCGAGTATTTAATGTAGGGCATAAAACAGAACCCACAAGGGAGGGGGAAAAAAAACCTCCAGATAAATTAAATTTAAAAATGCAGCCATACATATAAGTGACACTTCCATTAATATTATCATTGTTGACTACCAGTGTTAATGATCAACTCAGTCACCTATTTGTCAGCATAGGTGACCTTTTTGTAAGTTTTAACTGATGTATTATGACATTTTTGCAGCTCTTTTTATGATCCTATCATGCTGAGTTTGGACCATGATCTGAAGATGTGCTTATTTAAATAAATATGTACATTCAATAAAACTATCACCTACTGCCAGTTTTCTCAATGTTATTCTTAAAAAAAAAGCTTCATGTGGTGTAAACACACTCCTTCTATAATTTCAGCAAAGCAAAGAATTGCTCTGTGAAGGTAAGTGCAGTGGTGCTTCTTGGACAGTACAAACAGTGATAATGTTAACATAGTGGTGTTTTTTACAGTCCTGTGAAAAACTAAGTACACTCTATGATTCAGTAGCCTAACCACCTTCAGCAGCAATAACTTGAAGTAATTGTTTTCTGCGTGACTTTATCAGTCTCTCACGTGATTGTGGAGGAATTTTGGCCCACTCTTCTTTACAACGTTGCTTCAGTTCATTGAGGTTTGTGAGCATTTGTTTATGCACAGCTCTCTTAAGGTTCTGCCACAGCATTTTAATCAGGTTAAGCCTGAATTTTGACTGGGCCATTGCAACACCTTGATTCTTTTTTTTCAGCCTGTTCTGTTGAAGATTTCCTGTTGTTTCCTGTTCCTGTGCTTAAGATCATTGTCCTGTTGCATGACCAAATTTTGGCCAAGTATTAGCTGTCAGAAAGACATCTTCACATTTGACTCCAGAATGCTTTGGTATATGGTTGACTCAATGACTGCAAAGTGCCCAGGTCCTGTGGCTGCAAAACAAGCCCAAATCATCACCCCTCCACCACTGTGTTGACTGTTGGTGTGAGGTGTTTGTGCTAAAATGCTGTGGTTAGTGTTTGCTAAACATCATTCCAACCTTTATGGCTAGACATCTCCACTTTGATCTTGTCTGTCCAAAGGACATTGTTCCAGAAGTCTTGTGGTTTATTTAGATGCAACTTTGCAAACTTAAGCAGTGCCATGTTCTTTTTAGAGAAAAGAGGCTTTCTCCTGGCAACCCTTCCAAAACGAGTCATACTGTTCAATTTAACTATACCATGATGAGCATTATGAACATTTAACATGCTATCCGAGGTCTGCAGATTCTGAGATGTAGTTCTTGGGTTTGTTGCAATTTCTGCACAGTCTGACCTTGGTGTAAATTTGTTAGGACATCAACTGCTGGGAAGATTGTGCCATTGTGTTAACACACACCTGAATGCTCCAGCAATCTTCCAAAACTTCTGCTTTTATTGAGGTGCTCACACTTGCTGATGATCAATTAATGAAATGCTTTTGATTAGCAGCACCTGGCTGCTAATCAAAAGCATTGAGGGTCTACTTAGTTTTTGACAGGATTGCACAGAGTCCTGTGAAAACCTTTTTTTTTTTTTACATGACTGTATGCTCAGAATCTTATTTTAGCATGTCAGCATGTTATTTCCTGATTAAATGCAAAGTACATTTAAGGCTGATGGAAATATCACCAGTTTCTCAGAATCAGTGACATTCTGTTTTTAGATAACTTTCTCAAAGAAAAAAGTGTGAAATGTGAGATGAGATGATTTGCTCACATGTTCTTCTCCAGAGGTCAGCAGTGAGATTTTCTGCTCAAAATGATTTTCCTAATATTATAAAGTCTTATTGGAGTTTAATTTTCTGCTTCTGCTAACACATTCTGCTGTAACAACATACAAAAACAACATGTTGTTTGCTGTAGTAGATGCTCTAAATGTAATATTTATTATAGAAAGGGCTCTTTCCATATATCTATTTAAGTTTAATACACAAAATGTATATTCAAAAAAATAGATTAACATCTGAAAACAAAACTTCTAAACAAAATGTTCTGCTCTCTTGTGGCCCTAGTGGTCAGTCTTGCATGTCTAATTGGTATTGCCAGATGTTTAGAGGCATTCCAGTGTGTTACAGAATTAGTGCTGTTGCATAACAGATGTAAAATGTTTCCTCTGAATGAGCATTTTAGGGAGGTATTTATCTCAAGTTTGTCAAGTGCTTTGGGATTTAACAAGGTGTGGTGAACCTGCCATGACGGCCCCATTTTACAGTAGACTACTCACAGCAGCCCCCTCTGGGATGTTTGTCTCTTTCCACACCTGATGTTGGTTACCCACCTGATCTCAGCATTTTTTCAAAACAGATATGCTCAGTTTCACAAACAGATGTCACATCAACCCTATAGATGGGAATCATTTACTTCTGATTGTATAATTCAAAAAGTTTAGTGAGCATCATTATCTCCATGGAGTCTCTCTGTCTGATTGACAGGAAGACTATTAATAACACACAAATGAGCACTGTAATAGCTAATTGACCGCTCATTCGTGTCCTGAACACAATGTTCTGTGAAGAGAGGAGGAGGGACTATACCAGCAATTACATTGAGCAGTGTAAGTCAATGTGCTTATCGATTCTGTGAATTTTTTCCCTTCCTTTAGAAAAGAAAGACCTGTGCTGTTCCTTGGCGATAGGATGGCTTTAAATGGGCTTTGGTGTTGAAAGAAGCTTAAAATTTGAAATAATCTTGTGAGAGCAGTATAGAGACTTTGGTAAAAAGCCATATCTGATCCAGAGATTACACTGTAACCCATTCGCTCTTCATAGAGATAAGCTGAAGATCCTGTGGCTAATATATCCATCGTGGGTTTGAGCATAAGTAGTATGTATATATGTGACAGCGTATGTGATGCTGCACTCCATAGAGAGCTCATGTTTTAATTAAAGCTGTGGTGTTTACAGATGTGTAATGTGTGGCTGCATAATGCATAAATTTAAGTTATATGCTTCATAAAAAAATGGAAGAGCTGAAATGATTTAAAATGCTAAACAGACGGAATAAGAATGAGCTTATGAGCTTTATTTATCATCATCTTCCCATTTATATGACAAATAAGTGATTACAATGGATACATTTTTATGCACTGTTAATTCACATGTCTGTGATGACAGAATTTTAAAAAACGACAGTTTCATTAAATGAATATTAATTTTGATTATATTTTACACTGTGTTGCATTAGAAACAAAAGTCAGTGAACATGTCTTAGTTCACTTTACTATAAAGAAGTTTTACCTTTCACCAGAACAAGTATTCACAGAAAATAACATCCCAGAAATAGCCATCACAAACCAGACTACAGCAAATTATGTGCAGATGTAGATTTACTGGTTTCATATAAGACAAGTGATGTTCCAGCAGCCATTCATTCCTGATGAACCCTCCACCAGCTCAAATGATGAAAACACATTTCAGCAACAAAATATTCTGCGTGAAATTTGAAGCATGGGACATGCAGCAAAGAGGCCCATTTCAAAGACTGCTATTACACATAAATCCCCCAGCATCCTCTTTGTGCCCCCACTGCTTCTCCCCTTTTCTCCAGCCATTTCCTCTCATTATAGGCCACAGACACAGCAGCGAGTGAGTGCCACTGGCAACAGCTGGACATCAGTGCTCAAATGAAAACAACTCACCACCTTTATTCCTTACTCAGATGCATCAAATGAGAATCTATATTTTTATCCTGCCTCTCTTAATGGAGCCAGGCAGAAAATGTTGGAAATATGGATTGACTGAAGACAAAGTGAATGACAACTTCAGTCTCTAAAGATGAAATTTAAATCATTTAAATTTAATTAAAAATTTTTATTGAGAATGTTTTTCAGACAGGCAAGTACTAAGGTTTATTAAATGTCTGATGCCAGCCACTTAAATTGCACCTTCACTTTTGCTGAAGCACTAAAATAAGGGCATTTTTACAGCTGCCACAGAAAGAGTCACTCTGCTGGGCTAGGAATGAGTCACCACTTCATCTCCCTCACTCACTCATATCTATCTATCTATCTATCTATCTACACATACATACATGCATACATATATATGTATATGTATAGGCAGTTTTTAAATAATGATGTCATTTATCAAGGAAAAAAAGCTATGCAAAGCCCCTATGTGAAAAAGTAATTGCCCCACACCCCCCTTGTTAAATCATGAATTAACTGTGATTTTTAACTGCATTTTTTAGAAAGCTGACTTCAATTTCACTAGCCCCACCCAGGCCTGATTACTGCCGGATTTGATGAATCAAGAAATCACTTAAGTAGAACCTGTCTGACAAAGTAAGGTAGGCTAGAAGATCTCAAAAAGCAACACATCATGCCACAGTCTAAAGAACTCAAGAACAGATGTGAAACAAAGTCATTGACATCTATCAGTCAGGAAAGGGTTACAAAGCCATTTATAAGGCTTTGGGACTCCAGTGAACCATGGTGAGAAAACTTGGAACAGTGGTGAACCTTCCCAGGAGTGGCCGGACTACCAAAATTACTCCAAGAGCGCATCAACGACTCATCCAGGAGGTCACAAAAGAACCCAGAACATCTAAAGAACTGCAGGCCTCACTTGCCTCAGTTAAGGTCAGTGTTCATGACTCAGAAATAAGAAAGAGCCTGGGCAAAAATGGCATCCATGGGAGAGTTCCAACGAGAAAACCACTGAGATGCTTTGGCATGACATTAAACAGGCCATTCATGCTTGAAAACCCTCCAATGTGGCTGAATTAAAACAATTCTGCAAAGAAAATTAGGCCAAAATTCCTCCACAGCGATGTGAAAGACTCAGTTTTATTCAGTTTTATTTATATAGTGCCAAATCACAACAGTTGCCTCAGGGCACTTTATATTGTAAGGTAAAAACTCGGGCTGGGCATGTTAACGCGTTAACGCATTAATTAATAAACGCCGACAATTATTTTATCGCGCTTTAACGCAGTTTTATTATTATTATTGAAAGTCCGTTGCTCACTGGCTCTGAATACACAAAAAACATGGGTGACAGGTGGTGGGATGTACAGGCTTGGGATGGGCATCATCACGCGTCTCAACCAATGAGAGCATAAGACTGCTGCAGCACACACATGAACCGGAACTTAAAAGAACCGGCGGGGACAGAAAAATGGAGAAAGGTATGAAACTCTTACATGGACATTTTCATTTTAAATCTCTTCCAGAGGCCCCTGCACAGTAAATCACAGCTGTGTACTTTTTTTTTTTTTT
>VUQS01027774.1:0-14528 GCA_015108495.1 Heterochromis multidens | reverse complement strand
AATGTATGCTATGCCTTCTAATGAGCATGTATAATGTAAACAGAATTGGTCCCAGCACAGAACCCTGTGGAACTCCATAGTTAACCTTAGTGTGTGAAGAAGACTCCCCATTTACATGAACAAAGTCTATTAAATAGATATGATTCAAACCACTGCAGCACGGTACCTTTAATACCTACAACATGCTCTAATCTCTGTAATAGAATATGATGATCAACAGTATCAAACGCTGCACTGAGGTCTAGCAGGACAAGCACAGAGATGAGTCCACTGTCAGAGGCCATAAGAAGATCATTTGTAACCTTCACTAATGCTGTTTCTGTACTGTGATGAGTTCTGAAACCTGACTGAAACTCTTCAAATAAACCATTCCTCTGCAGATGATGACACCTCAGTATATATCAATAAAGACATGGTTTGACGACCATTAGAATATTTTCCATGTTTTTCCAAGGGTAGCTACAAAGGCAGAGACCACCCTCACTAACTTCTGATGCACACCCACTCATTTTGTTCTATAAGCAGGCCTGAAATATAACAGAAACCTCTCAGTTCAGGAAAGAGCTTCAAGGGTTACTCTCAGTAGGCTTTCAAGGGGTAAAGAGTTAAGACTTGGAGGGTCAGGTTTATACCAGTTCTTTGTGATAGCTTTTTTTTCTATCAGCAATGAGCAACTCTTTAATTATTCCACAGTACCATGAGGTCTGCAGGGAACTGGTTTCTAAATTTGATGTTGTCATGGCAACCCATGGTAGCTCAAAGACTTTACGGCACAGGCAAACAAAAAACAAACAAACAAAAAAACAGAAAATCGTTTTATGACATTGCTAGATGGTGCAAGTCAGCAACAAATAAAAATGTTTAGCTTTGTCGAGATGTCGAGAACAAAGGCACTTTTTAAAATATCTGGCTTCTTTAATGAAGCTGCTGACTGGCCTGTTGTTGAACTTCTTCACACTGAGCAGCTTCGAGTATAAATTTGTAGAACCAATGTATTTTAACAAAAATAAAGGAAAAAAAGACTTGTTCAACTCCTTTTTTTTTTAACGATTTTCCTGATGTATCATGTATATCTTTCACTCAGGAGGTGTTGAGCCCATAGCAGAGATAGCTGGTGATGGGGAGGAGATTGAAGTTCCACAGGAGTCGACCAAGTTCATTAAGAAGAAACAGCCATCTAAGAAAGCCAAGAAAGGTAGGATCCCAAACTCCTCCTTAACTCTTTTCTTTCTGCTCCTCTTCTCTGGACTGTCATCTTTTCTCTTTCCTTTCTTTGTTTCTTTATTAGGAGCTGGGTATTCTCCAGCTCTTAGACTAAACTGTGGCTCTGCTTCTTCTTGTCACATTTCCAACCAGCCCATATCCCTCAGCATTGCTCCCAGCTTTTCACTGAATCCTGACTGGAGCCATGACAGTGATATCTGCTCTCTGTCTGTCACACTGTTGTAATCCACCTCTGTTTTCCTCACATCATCATGCTCTTCCTCATCTGTTATTTGTATGTAACGCTTTGACCGTCGTTAACTCATGCTCTGCAGAATCTGCATGGTTTTGATTCTGGTTGGTGCTAAAAGATAAAATCAAACCATAAATGTTGTTCTTCAGCTACAACATGAATAACTGTTTCCTTAGGTTTGTTGATTGCTTTTTCAAACCTATCCTGCACAGTTTTGTTGCTGTGAGTTACAGTATGGGCAAAGTCTCAGTTTATTGCTAACAGCTAAATCCCAGCTGGCCTTGCTCCATAGCTGAATTGCTAACAGCAGGCAGTGGATTTATATTATATATATTTGTTGAATCAGACAGGTTTAAACTCAAAATGTACTAGGGGACAGTTCCACTAGACTGGCAGGTAAGGTTCTGATCCAGCTGTGGTTATGAAACAGTTCTGTTACTTTGTAAAAACCTGGAGGGTAAAACAGAATTTGCTTGAACAGAATTTCATTGCTCTCTATTGGTCTGTCTGTTATAATCATAATGATGGACATTTCAGTGGGTTTTTTTTTTCAACATTGTGAAAGGAGACGTTAGATCATGTCCACCAACATTGGTTTACAGTTACCAGGTCTTCACCCTCATCCTCTGCTGAGTGTTGGCTGTCTTAAGTTCTTACTTTCTTTATGTTTCCATCCTTCTGGCTCTACTCTGAGTCTGTTCTGTCTACAAGCCTGTGCAGGACATATCAGATTAGAAGAGAAGACATGCGGTCTTGAGTGGAGCTGTGTATCGTGACTATATTTATTGTTCTAATCAAGTGATTCATCATCCTTTATTTCTTTTCGTTCAAGTTTTTTCCTTATTTCCTGTCCTCTCTTCTGTTTTTATCTCAGTTACTTACCAGATTAATTTAATCTGAGATGATATAACACATCACTTAAACCCACACACACAGACATTGGCCTTAAGACAAAAACAATAAATACATATTGCTTCCAAGCTCCTTCCTTTGTCACTCACACACACACACACACACACACATACCCAGTCTCCTGCCAGAAAGGGGCTTCTGGTTTGCATTGAGTACAAATCCGAGTTTTATGACAGTTTGTCTTTCCTAAACCAGGGTGGATAGATTCTCTTTGATGAGCTCTACTTTCGTTAGTGGTTGGTGTGTACGTGTGTGTTGCTTTGCGCGTATGTGTGCACGGGTGCGGTTAATCCACTCAGGCGTCACCGCTAATGAGAAGGGGAGGTGTGGGAGACACAGAGAAGGCGACACAGGGATCATTAGATACGCACACATATACATATAGGGCATCTATACACACTCACACACACAAACACACACACTGCCAGCATGTTTGTCAGAAGTCTGTGTTCTCTGAGCTTAGATATATGACTTTCAGGCACACAGAGGTCGATGTCGAGGTTATAATAAGCCTTTGTTCCTTTGTTAAAAGTGTTTCGGCACTTTTTACATCTTGAAAATTCAAGTCTGCCATAAAGAAATTACAGTCAATAAATATATAATATTATAAAGAAATATTTATTTTTGTTTATTGATTTACTGCTTTAAAAATGACAAAATCAAACAACAAACAAACCAAAATGGGAATTGCATTAATTTTAAAATAATGTGACTCAAAGAAAAAGACACTAACAGTTGTATTTGGTAAACTGCAGCCTGGGAATGTTTGACATTTTCACTTTAATAAATGACTTAAATAAATCATTTATATTACCTCTAAATCTTTCTTTCCCATCACACTCAAAAAATGATTCTTCACCCTCAATAAACATGAAGCTGAAACTGAAATGTATAAAATCAAAAGTTAATTTGTTCAAATCATCGTTAAGGAAATTGTGCTTGGTCGAACTGAATGTAAATTCATGAAATTTTCGAAAAATGAAATTTCATTTGACCAGATTTGATTAAATTTAAATGTAATCAGATTACTTTAAAAAGTCAGCATTTTGGGCACACACATTTTTTCGAGTTCATGGCTGCAGTCTTTCCTCAGTAAAGGTTTCTTCAATTACTTCATTAAACTCACTCCTCCACCGTCACCAAAACTATGCATTTGACATAAAATGCCAGTGCATTGTAAACAACTAGTTGGGATCTGCACTTTTCATTAATTGTGTTTGCATGCATAAACATAACCAGCTTTGTTGTATTTGAAATGTGCCAGCCAAAAGCATATACACAGTAAATTAGACTAGCAAATGTCTGTATTCCCAGTCCTGTCCTCAAACTGGGATGACATACCTTTTTTTTTCTTTCCTGACGGTGTGAACTTGTCTCATAAAAGTGCTCTCCATGCCACAAATGTGATATCTGTGTATATCAGTGTATTGAATTATTATATTGCATTTCAGTGAGCCAGTGGGCGACTGTGAGTAAATGAATTAGGAAATGCTGATGTGGGATTTTATGACTCTAAGCAACAATCCACACAGTTACCATAGCTGTGTGTGCAGCCCAGCAGGATCAGAGGTCACTAACAGTGGTGATGCACCCCGCTGCCGCCAACCTGCTGCTCCGGAACAACGGCTTGTTTTAGCACTTGTTATATTGCATTTATTAGCTGCATTGGGCTCAATGCAAACATACTGTTAACGGCAACTGCCATAGCCATAATTCAGTGTGTAATTATTTGAGCTTTATTATTTGTCTGTCGGACGATCCAGAGGTTTTATATCAAAACAGAGACTTAGCAGTGCTTCCCTTCTGTGGCGTTCTCTCTCTCTCTCTCTCACACACACACACACACACACACACACACACACACACACACACTTTTGCAGACGTCACTTTTGCCAGACATGATTGAAAAAAGCAAAATGAAAATGATCCCCAATTAGTACTGTTTGTCATGGAAACCTCCACAGCAAGTCTGTGGTTTGCACTTAAATTGAGAAGAGGAAGGAGGGACGGAGGGAATGAGGGAAATGATTTGGGGGGGGGGTTGCATCATGTCCAGACTTGTCCTGTAGCCACCACTCCTCCTCCTGATCAGACAGAAAGACAGAGGGAGAAAATAAGAAACAGCAGTGGCTTGTAAAGCCCTTTCACATAATAATGTGATTGTTTATTAAACCTTGTAGTGAAAGTTTGGTGTTGCTCAAGGATATTTTAGCATGGAGGATGTTTCCATGTTTAAAGGCTTAACTCAGGAAAACACAGTTCACTATAGATCACACTGGAGTTTGCCAAAACAAAAAATAATTTTGTCAGCATCATGCATAAGTTGTTAAGAGATTTTTTCCATCCATGCTGCACGCCCACATGAAGCAGTATTTATTTTTCAGATCTTTGTTTTGTGTTGGGTTAGTGATCTTTGTTGCTTGTCATCTCTTATAAATAAGATAATGTTGAAAACAAACACATGGCATAACTAAACCATAAGGTTTCCTTTTTTTTTTTTTCCCAAATATGGACTTTTAGACAAATTAGATAAAGCAGTTTCTGTACTTAAATTTCCTGTTACCTGGTGTCCAACCTACAGTATATGCTTTTACACTAATATGCACTGTAAGACACAATAACCTTATTAGATATGCCAATGTGTTGGTGATGCTTTGTCCATAGTTTGAATCTGGCCAGACATATACAATAGTATCTTTGTCTTATGGTGGCAAAATGCCAAAAATGCCTTTGGGTAGACTGGCTAGCTCACAACTCCCATAAAACTAAAAAGCAAGGTGGCAGAGAACGAGTCAGTTTAAATCCCATGTGATGCAGACAAAGACACACACATCTACCGCCGTCTTCCGCCTACCTGTCTAGGACTTAAAAGTAATTAGGCACCGTGCCAAACCCCGCACTACACACACAGACCTTTCTGTTAGAGTGCATGGCAGCCGGAAAGCACTTTTGGCTGACTTGAAAGGCATCAAAAGGCATCTGAGAGAAGGACAGAGGAAGAGAGAGAGCAAGAGAACAGTGGAGCAAACTCTCTCTCTCCTCTGCTTGAAAAGGTGGGATGAAAGAGAGATGAAAGAGAAAGTGTCTACCTTCTTCTCTTTGCTGGTGCTGCATCTTTTTTTGTTGTTGTTGTTCTGCTCCTCCCCTACAGCCCACCTGGGATCACAGACATGATCCAGAGCAAGGACACACACACACACACAAAAACACACACGCACGACTAGATGTAAGCTCATATAACCACCCAGGAAACTTCCATATGCAGTTTTTAACACGCAAACCAGTAATTCACATACATACATACATTTGCATATAAACAGATAGCTAGAACACACAACACATCTCAGTTTTTTCAGTGTCTCTCACTCACACAAGTACACACATGCATATATATACCTGCCTTTGTTAGACGAGAAGACTGGAAATAACTCGAATGTTGTGTTCAGTCTCTTCCCTCAGCTCTGTCCTTGAGTCAGTAGAGGATTCATTAGTGTCAGTGTCAGTCTGTGGCCAGTGATCTTCTTTAGCCACATTATGTACCACCCACAACCATTATAGATTTATGTTATTAGCAACAGCTATTAGCTACCAGCATAGGGCCTTGACCTTTCTTACTCAGAGCTCAGAAATACTGCACTTTCTGCATATTAGCATCAAACATCAGCCATTACTCCCACGGTCATTAGCATTCTCTATTGCTTATTGGTAAAGGTCATTTTGGCAGGTCAGTATTGCAGCTTGTGTAGATTGGCAGTTTGCATTACCTATTTACTGTCACCCCTCTGAATGTACTTTCTGTGTTAGCTTGAAATGGTTTATCGATTATGCCTTGTTATCCATTATTGACTCTTTGTATCTGTGTGAAACAAACAAAACAAAGAAAGGAAAAAAAAAAACCAGCTCTATTCACACATGAACTGTGGACAGTGTCCAAACCTGGTTGCCCTTTCTCACATGTAGAGCACAACAGGGGGTTTTCCATCTTAGATGGATTCTCACTATTATTATTACTTTATGTGAATTTGTGGTGAGTCTGAATCCAGTTGGTCATTACATGAACTATTAGGGAGCTCCAAGAAAAAGTCCATTATAATTCATTATATCGTCCTGCTGATTTAGACATTTGTATGCCTGGTAATGTCTGCACTGCGTTTGCGAAAACCCCTCCAGATGAGACAAGCAGATGAGTCACCCTTTGAGGTGATCAGTCACGTAAAACCCCCAAACAAAACATCCTAGTCAGTAAACACAATTAGCATTTCCCTGTGTGCACTTTCACTTCATCCAAAGAACTGTGAAAATGTGTCTAATAAATCAGTAATTCAAAAATAAACAAAACAGTCCACACATCAGAGACAGCAAATGCTTTTCTTTGTTCTTTGTAGCTGAGCAGCTGAATATTTTAGTCAACCTTTCTTTGTTTGGCTCACGATCAAGATGTTGTGCTGACAGGGCAACGAGTAATATCCGATTCAGAGAGTACTTTGGAAGTGTCTTTTATGGGATGTTTTGGAACAGATAGGTTTGTAATCCACACCACTATGTGAGTCTTTAGTTTTTCTGGTACAAAATGTGGCTGAGGTGGCTGCAAGGAGCTGGAACCATGAGTTGGTTAGTGTCTGTTGTGCTTTGTAACCCACAAAACAGATGGTGGACACCAGAGGTCAAGAGAGCCATGAAGAAATTGAAGAAAGAGTCCTTCTGTGCCTAGTTAGCTTGTGGGAATTTGGAGATGGCTGACAGGCAGAGGCAGGCCAAGTGAGTGCAGCTTTGTCAGCAGCTGAAACAATGGCTGTGGGAGGAGTTTGGTGAAACCACGGAGCAAGACTTTTGGTCAGCCTCAAAGTGATTCTGGTAAATTGTCAGGTAACTAGCGAGGGGGGAGCAATGCTCTGCCCACACTATATACGGTGATGACGTGCTGCTTACCTCAACTGGGGGTGTGGGCCAGCATTGGGAGGAATACTTATTGATGCTTTATACTGAGGTACTATCCTTTATAGTATAATATATAATACTGAGATCTCTTCAGCCCTGCTGACTTGCACCCTGGTCATGGAACACTGGACCACCACACAGATCAGACAAGCATCACCCTCTTGAGGATTCTTGAGACGGTGGGAGTTTGCTGAAGCAGTAGACATGTTCTGTGTGGACTTGGAGGGACCTTATGACCATGTCTCTCAGGGTGTCCTGTGGTGGGTGCTTCCAGACTTTGGGGAATCAGACCTGTTCTTCTGGGGTATCCAGCTGTTCATCCCAGTAAAACCATAGTGACAGCATGGCCCTCATTACTGGCAATAAGTCAGACTCCTTCTCGGTGGTCGCTGGATTCTGCCAGGGCTGCCCTTTGTCACTGATTCTGTTCATAACTTTTATGGACAGAATTTCTAGGTATAGCCAAATAGTGGAAGGGCTGGTGGCCTCAGTATCACGTCTTTGCTTTTTACCCCTCAGCAGTAAATGGCTGATGGGGTATTGTCGTCACCACGCTGGGCCGGCAGGTGAGTGGCATGGACAGCCAAGTTTGTGAACACAATAACTCAAGAACGAGGCGACATAGGATTTTCAAATTGATACCATAGGTGCATCTACTAAAAATCTCAAACCACTTTGAATCTCAGTGACCTCGACCTCAAGGTCAAGCTGAGAGTCAAGTTTTCTGAAAATGTTGTGAATGTGATAACTCAAGAAGGAAGTTACCCAGGATTTTCAAATTTATACCATAAGTGCTGCTCAGCCTACTAGGAGGCTGAGCAATAGCACTGGCAGCTGCTAGTATTTCTGTGGATGATGTGATCCACTTCATTTGAGTGGTGACCTCCAGCTTGTGCTGGCATGGCTTACAGCTGAATGCAAGTGGTGGGGATAAGAACTGGCACCTCCAAATCATTGTACCGGTCTATTGCGTCAAAGAGAGAACTGAGCACAAAGGCTGGTCAGTCTACATTCCTACCCTCACCTCTGGCCATGAGCTGTGGAAAGTGACTGAAAGAAGAAGAACCTGGATCCAAGTGGCAGAAATTAATAGAGTTATAGTTCACAGGCAGGTTTGAGTCTGTAGGTGTCCATATTTAGGAATTTAATTTTAAACAGTTTCAAGCTTGTCTCAGGTCTTATATATAAATGTAAAGTCACATCCTCCAACTCAAAACATACCCGTCCACTCCAGCCTTTCCTCCCAAGTGAGTTGTATCGTCAGCAGCAGAGTGACGCCGTGCAGGTAATGAAACTCGTAGTGGCTCAGTGAGAGTCAGTGTTAAGAAACCAGAGGAAACTTGTACTAACATGGCTGAAATACACAGTCCTGCTGTGTCAGTCTGTCTGTCAGATTACAGAAGCACTGTGAACAGAGCTATCAACTTACTGTCACACAGTGTGGCTGCTACTCACATCCAGTAGCCACACACACATGCACACATCACTCTCAGCAGGCAGGTTTCCTCATCCTGAACAGGATTCTCTGGGGCTGTGGCCAGAGTTTCTGACCCAAGGATTTCTGTTGTAGACGTGTGCATGGTTGTTGATGGGTGTGACAGATAGAGGTCTCGGTTCCCAGCTCACCTCCCATGAATAAAAACACAGAAAGAAAATGAACCCTTGTTTGGCCCTCCATGCACACTAACTCACATACGCACACAGTCACAGAGTTGATGTTAAGTGTCCTTACAGATGGAAAGTAAAATATGTAGCTGATGCCTCTAGCCTTGAATGTTGGATGTGTATGTGGAAATGAAGTGTGTGTCAGTGTAAATGTTTAATTGTGTTTATGGTCTCTAAAAATGGGTGTGGTCATTACTGAAGGTGCAGGTTAAAACGTACAATCTGGAAGAATCAAGATCTCTGTATGTATGGAAATGCATATTGTTTTGAGGGCACAGGTTTTATGAAGTTAAAAATTTATGAGCTTGTTAATTAACTCTGAGGTCTGACACAGTGACAGCATACCAACACGGATCGCCCTACCTGCAGTCTCATTTACTCTTTGAGTACATGTATAAATTCATGATTGTATTAGTTACATGAGAGCAGACCGTCAATATGTAAAACCTGTCTTGCTTGGATTTATTAATTTGGAGAAGAGATTCAGTTGGTTCAAAATGCCACGGCTCACCTCTTTAACCCTTGAGATGGAGCATATGTCCCCTGTCCTGGCTTTCAATCCAGTTTTATGTTTTTTATTATTTGTATTTCTCTGATCCTGTTCGTGTGTGTATGGTTTTAAATGTGCTTTATAAATAAAATTGGACTTGATTGGAAAAATGATGTTGTATGATTTCAATGAATGTCAATATTTATTTAGTGCAGCACCAACTTTGGTTATTTATAGGTTACTAGATCATTAATTTCAACCTGAGCAACTATACAGCATTTTTAACCTATTAAGGTTTTTGTTATCTTCTGATTTGTATATATTGTTACAATGGTGGATGCATGTTTTTAATATGGTCATTCTTTTGTTGTTTTTTGTTTTGTTTTTTTTAAATAATGAGGCTTGCAAATGTGCAAGTAATCACTGTGAGCCAGAAGCTCAGGCTGTAGACTGCTGGAAATGCTATTTTCTGACAGTTTTTTTTCTTCCTAGGATGTATGTGACGTCACTGAGAGGGAACATCCCCAATATTGATACATCAGCCAAATAGCTCTGGCTGTGAGCACAGCAGCTATCAGCCACCTACTGTTCAAAACCTCTGTCTGCAAGGAGCAGCCAATCAGGAGATAGTTAGCTTATAGGGAGGTTGGTCTTAAAGGGAGCGGAGCTAACTTGGATCGATTCGGTGGACTACTGATAAACTGATGGACTACTTCAAAGCACAATATAACAATATATAGCAATATAACAAGCCCAGCAGTAACAATAGGATTCACATATTTCAATTAAAGGGTTTGTTTTAGACCCCCATGCTCTTGTCTCTCAAAAATAGAAAGAACAGGAGATTGTGATCTCTGTGTGAATGTCTGTTTGTGTTCGCTTCTATATTTGGCTAAAAAACCTGCAGAAGATACACTGCAGTTCTTCTATCTTACGCTTGTTTCATCTCATCCTGTAACCCAAATTGAGGGTGGCAGTGTCCCTTTTCCTGCCAGCACAGCCAGTAACACAGCAAACTGGCAGGACCTGTGACCTGTCAGCCAGATTCACCATGACTTAAAAGATGAAAAAAATTATGATTTGCATGCAAACCAGTGATAATAATTCAGCTGTGGATTGGTTCTGGTAATTTGTAGGGGGAAAAAAAATCTCCACTTCTGTGTTTTTAGATTTAGAGGCACGTTGGAGTGCCGCAAGAGTTTATATTTTTGCCTAATCGGGGGTTACATGGCATTTAAATTAGTGTGGTGTGTTCACTAAATTACAGCTGGTTTTTAAACGCATGTCCCCCAAGTCAAACATGTCGAACGTGTGTTCTCAAAATAAAACTGCTTTCTTCCCTTATTCCAAATCATCACGTGTGTGCTCCTCCAGTCCAGCTTGGTGTCGAGCGTGAGCGCTACACATCCAAATGTTTGTCAGCCACTCTAAAGTCTTCAGAAACTGTAGTTCCTGGAACTCGACTGCAAGTTGCATCTTAACCTCAGTCAGAGTTCCCTAAAATCCAACAGTTTGTTAAGTGTGAGCTGACTCTTCATACTACACCACATACAGTTAATGTTTTTTTTAAATCCATGGCATCATCAAGTGCCCTAAAGATGCAAAAATAACCAGCTATTTTACACTTTAAAAAGTATCATCCTGAGTTCAGCTAAGACAAAAGGTTCTTGGACAATCCAAAATCAAAATTCCCCTCAAAAGGTTTTGCTTTTAAGCAAAGTTTTTCTCAGGTTATTAAAAAAAAGCTACATAATTAAAAAAAAAAAAAAAACTATTCAAAATATGCTAACTTAGTTTCCTCACCAAAAATGAGAGATACAGGGTTTATTTATTAAAGAAATGGAGGCACATCTGAGGTCTCTGTCAGAGATAAGAAGCAGCTGCAGAAGGAGCGGAGACTCCCCTCTATGATCCTAACTGGACAGAAAAGAAAGGTCACCCCATCATTGCTCTGACCTCTTGTCTGCTTTTAATCTCTCGGCTTGTAACTTGTCAACAACATTTTTAGGTAGCAACATTTGCTCTTATACTGTAACTCCTGAGCTTACGCATGCCAACAAAATCCCCACCGCATGGCTATCAGACCATCTCATGAGCTATTTGTTGGCTCCGGTTGTGTTGACGGAGCACTGATGAGATGCTTGGCTGTTTAATGTGTATGTAATGTTCCACTAATGTCTCTGCAGCGACTTTATCTGATATGCTATTCTTGGTTAGAAGCTAATGCTGGCAGATAGAAATGAGGATGCTGTTCCAAATATTTGTTGATTGGTCGGGTACCAGGGTGGACTAATGCATATGGCCTTGTGGCACCCTGTAACGGAAAGTTCAAGAGTTTTAAGCCTTTTAATAGCCATTAAGTCCTGTCATTGACCTTGTGTTGGGATAGCTCGTTCAGTGCTATTTGTCTTGGAGGTGGTGATAAAGTGGGCTTCTGGAGAGTGTCTTGAAGACTGTGGGAAAACCAGATATCTTAATGGACCAGTTGCT
This sequence comes from Heterochromis multidens, assembly GCA_015108495.1. NCBI lineage: Eukaryota > Metazoa > Chordata > Actinopteri > Cichliformes > Cichlidae > Heterochromis > Heterochromis multidens. Next base: position 2,577 of record VUQS01027774.1, on the reverse strand, counting down.
TTTTGTTCTGCTGAGACTGCAGAGACCAGAAGCTCAATTAGTTTCACGTGCAGCAAAGAAGCCTATGCTGCTCATTTAGATGGAAAAAACAAAAACCAGGTCTCCTGGCATTTTTGAAAGCTTTACATACTTGCAGCCTCACAGTTTACTGATACAGTAATAAATTTAAAATAAATAAATAAAAAGTAAATTAAAAAAAACAGTAACCACCAGTGTGTGTTATCCTTTCAGGCAAAAAAAAACTTGATTGGTTTAAAATTTACTGGGTCTTCATGATAACACATTAAATACAGTTACTACTCCATTCACACCTTAGGACAGAGTAAGCAAGTTTCAGTCACATCCCCAACAGATACAAAATAATTGGTATCACATTGATATAAACATTACAAATGTATGAGAGAGTTTTATCAGTAATTATATTTAAGAGTGAGACTAGCAATAAAGTAATCAGAGGTTGGCCTTACACACCTCTGTTGCATTCATACAAATAGGATGGTGGGACATGGTTAAAAGCTGGTGGAGTGAATTATGAATGTTTTATCAGATATCTGTGTGTTAATAAGAGTTGATATTCTGTGATACACTTTGAAGTTTTAGTAATTTCCTTCTGCTTTAGGTTCTAGTAATCACTGAATAAAGACAAGCAATTAATGTGCGATATTGAGGAAATGTTCAAACAGGAACTCTTGATTTAATGGTAGCTTATGTAATGGCTTGATTTTTCTTTAAGCACTCTGTCAAAAGAGGGATAATGGCCAAGCCTGCACACTTAAATTCTGACAATTATAGAAGCAAATTTTTCATAGAAGGAATACGAGTGCACTCATAAAACCATAAACTTATCAGTTTATCATATATATTTTTTATTCTTTCAAAATATGATATATTCTGTCATACAACTTGATGATTTATTAGGTTTCCTTCTGCCTTAGGTTCTGGTAAACAGTGAAGTCTAATGGGGTTTCTTTGGCTTAACCATCAAAAGACAACCAATTAATGTGTGATATCGAGGAACTCTTGATTTATGGTTATTTATATATGTCTCAATGCCTCCAAAACAAACATGTTTTTGCATCTTCATAGATTTGATCTATCGTTGCAGCATTACGTTTTTTGAGTTTCTCTGGTTTCAATAAGGACAACGAGGGAATACTGAACTGGAAAAACAGCTACTCTGGGAAAAATATATCAACTCTTATTAAGCCAGTATGACGCAATAGGGAGTTTCATCAAAGCAATCTAATTAATCAAAGGCGTGTTGATAAGTTTCTGTAAATTATGGCTAACAGAGAGTGGGAGAGAGGGAGGGAGGGAAGAAAGAGGAAATAGATTTTGGGAAGAGGGGTGGAGGGAGAAATAGGGAAAAAAGGAGGGGCAGGAACTATTCTGGCTACGATAACCATCAACAAGCCAGACAGTCTTTCAGAGGTGGAAACCCAGATGTGTATATGTATGTTTCCCCTCAGGTCATGTAACATGTGGTAAGGAGGCTGTGTTTTTGCGGTAGTGTCCATTCAGGCTCTGGCTCCTGGGGGAGCCTCCCAGAAGGAATGAACGCTCTTCCTCTGGGAGACCTGTGTAGGAAGTGAAGCTTCCAGCTTAGTGGAACTGACCTTCACACCCCCTGCTGCTTTTCACATTAAGGCCATGGTAGCTATGTTATGGGATATAGCCGTTAATCTAATACATTTTGTGGTTGCTATTCTGGGTCATTCCTGCTATACAGGTTTCAGCTCCCATAACTAATAATAATGAAATGGACATGATTTTTAATCCTCTTTGAAAATAGTGATATATTTGACTGTCTGGATAAGGTAGTGGCCAAACTAATACCTTTAACTCTAATAATTATTGAAGCAGATTGTTCATGGAAGAACTGTGAATGCATTTCACCATAATTCTGGCCCTCCATTTACTTCTTTTTAAGAGAAAGTTCAGGATAAGCATATTTTTGCACTAGTGCAAATTACATTCTTTTCCAACCCCAAATTCTGGAGCAAAAATGTATTATGTCTAACATTTTCTATAAGTTTTGGTACATACAGTGTGTTTCAGTTTTGAAATTAGTTGTCTGTATTTTTCATCTTCTTCTCTAAAGAGGGAAGTAAAAAACTGTTCAAAAACCTTCTGTTTTTGTTTGTTAGGAATAAAATAATTAAATTAAGCTGTTCTTATATGATTTTTTATACATTGCAATGTGCTCATTAACAGTTGGCACTCCGTGTAAAAAAAAGGTCAAAAGCATCAATTCAGCGCTATGATTGGATTGAAATATTGAGAATGACATGTTGAGTTGCAGAAAGATTAGCAGCACGCTTACATACACTTGCTTTTTGCTTATTAAATTAAATTTGCTAATTAAAGTTTAATAAATCACTTGGTAGAAAATAGTCTTTAAGAAAACTTGGGCCTCACATTCTAAAAGATTGAGCAAGGTCAGACTCAGTGGATCCACAGAGACCTTCAATAAGCTCATAATGATAGAAGGGGTAAGACAAAATATCTCCCAAAGCAGGGATATTTCAAAATAACTTAGTATAAACAGGGATTGGAAATCGTGGACAATAGATAAAT
>VUQS01027773.1:16023-38385 GCA_015108495.1 Heterochromis multidens | reverse complement strand
ATGTAAAAAATATTAAAAAAAAAAAAAAGTCAATTTAAAAAAAAAAAAAAAAGAAAAAATAATTACTCACTATACAGTTATTATTAAAGGGGAGACCTATCCAACCTAGCCAAACCTAACCAAAGCCTTTCTTTATTTTTAATGCTATTAAGTTGGGGATTTTACCATGGGAATCTATTGGGAAATTGACTCTCCTTTGGAGCCAGTTTCAAGTGGCCACCCAAGGAACTGCAATCTTTGCCACTTCAGTGTTGGCTTCATTTTTCAACCTCAGATGTTGCTGCTTGGCTGGAACTATTGTGTGGCCACTGGCTGAAGTTTGGAGATCAATGCAATGAAAAATATACTCCCATGTGGATAAACTTACCTTTCTAAGGCTGGCTTTTCTTTACCTCAAAGTCCATCTTATAATTGGTGATGGTTTGTGCCTGTTCCTCAGCATGACTCAGCCACAAACATCTCCACCCCCTTGCAAACTCAGCCATCACAGTGAATTAGTTTATATACAGACTATATTGTTTATAGCTCGGGTTTTTTGTGTGTTGTCTGTATATATGGTGGGTGTAACTATTAAATTGCTGACTATGGGCTCGTGCACTTTCATCTTCACAGGAGGGTTGCACTTGTACAAAAGTTAATGCTTTGAATAATAAAATAGCACCCTGAAGCTATTTAGATTACTTTAAAGAATGGTAATTTCTTGCCCATGCTGACCAGTTTGTTATGAGTAAGTTTCAGCGCTGCTCTATCTTTCTAGTCTTACAAAAACAAAACTATGCCCTGTTGGGAAGGGGCCACATCTAAAGTCAACATGGTGGCAGAGTTCCCAGGCTCTGGAAACTAAGCAGTAATTAAGACCACTGACATGAGAATGGCAAGCAAAGCTGCAATGATTGGTCATTCAATATGCATATATATATAGAAGTGCATCTCAAAAAATTAGAATATCATGGAAAAAGTTCCCTTTTTCACTAATTGATTTTAAAAAGGTAAACTTACATATATTCTATATTTATCCTCAAGTTATTAAACTATTTCATTTTGACTTTAAGTAAATTAATATTCAAACGGTATAAATACCATGCATCTCTCAGTCTATTTCAGTACATGTAACCGCAGTCATGGGGAAGAGTGCTGACTTGAAAGTTGTACAGATGACAACCATCAACACCGTCCACATGGAGTGTAAGCTACAGAAGGTCATTGATGAAACATATTAATGGAAAGTTGACAGAAGGGAAAAGTGTGGTAGGAAAAGATGCACAAGCAATTAGGATGACTGCAGCCTTTAAAGGACTGTCCAGAAAAGTTGATTCGAGAACTTGGGAGAGCTTCACAAGGAGTGGACGCACAGACATGTTTAGGAAAGGAGCTACAACTGTTGCATTCCTAATATCAAGACACTCCTGGACCAGAGACAACGTCAGAAGTGTCTTATGTGGGCTAAGGAGAAAAAGAATTAGACTGTCGCTCAGTGGTCCAGTCATCTTTTTAGATGACAGTAAATTTGGCATTTCATTTGGAAATCAAGGTCCTAGAGTATGGAGGAAGAGCGGAGAGGCAGAGAATCCAAGGTGTTTGAAGTGTGAAGTTTCTGCAGTCTGTGATGATCTGTGAGGCCATGTCATCTGCTGGTGGTGGTGGTTGATCCACTGTGTTTTATCAAGCCCAAAGTCAATGCAGCAGTCTACAAGGAGATTTTAGAGCACTTCATGCTTCCATCTGCTGAAAATCTTTATGAAGGTGCCAATTTCCTTTTCCAACAGGTATTAGCAGTTGCCCACAGGACCAAAACTAAGGTTTGCAGATCATGTTATTTATGTGGTTTATTGGCTGCTCCAAGCACGCCACGTTTAAATGATCTGGATAGGGCTCGTGCCACAGGGCAACTTCAAGGTGGTGTTCCACAAAACCAAGTTGCAGCATTGTTTGGAGTGAGCCCTAGTACCATCTCCAAACTGAATGCCAAGTACCATATAACAAGGGATGTCAGAGACAGCCTGTGAAGTAGCTGTCCTAAGAAGACGATGCCACAAGAAGACTTGTTTCCTCACCCTGTCAGCACTTAGGAATTGTAGGTCTGTTTGCGCTGGTTTCAGCAACATGTGCACTGGAACCTGAACATATGGAGGAATGGCAATCCCATATCTCAACAGTCTGGGACCGAACTCTATCCTCCAAGATGGCAATGCTCGTCCCCACAGAGTGGGGTTCATCAGAGGCTACCTACAGAATTTGGGAGTGGAGAGGATTGAATGGCCTGCCTGCAGTCCTGACTTCAACCCCATTGAACACTTTTGGGATCAGCTTGGGCGTGCTGTTCATGCCACAGTGACCAACACAACCACACTGGCAGACTGGCCATCCCACAGCAGTGTGTGACCAAGCTGGTTACCAGCATGAAGAGGAGGTGCCAGGCTGTTGTGCCTGTGTATGGTTCTTCCACATGCTACTGAGGCCCCATGTTTGCTAAATGAATAAATTGTTAAATTGCCAATATGTCTTGTTTCTTCAGACTTCAATCATCCAATCCAATAAACAACACCAACAAGAGTCAATAGCAGAATAAGCTGTTTGGCATTGGCTAATCAGGCATCAATTAGGCACCAAGTTGTCAGCACCTGAGGAACCAGAAGCTCAAAACAAAGAGTCAATAGCAGAATAAGCTGTTTGGCATTGGCAGAGAAGATTTGGCAAGTTTTTCATGGATGCAACCCACATACTCAACTCTGCTGCTCAACCTACAAATGCATTTTCCTTACAAATGTGGCACCATTTAAGTGGAAATAAACAGGCTTTCCAAATGTATAAGATTTATTGCCAAGAAGCATTGCTACAACAAAGAAATCATCAACCAAACCCAAGTTTCCTTACTTTTTGTGCTAAGTTTTATATTTTTTGTTTATATTTGTTTTATATTTTGGATATTTGGAAAAGATTAGCTTTGAATTCATTAAACCAAAACAGACACTTTTTCATTTTTGAAACTGTAAGCAGACAGTTCTTTCATTAATAGGATCGGGTAAGATCAGGTAACACTTTATAATATGACCCACAACTAAGGGCATAATGACTCTGTAAGTACAGCATAACTAATTTTAAGTATTGGGCAACTTCATGGTAATTTTCTGGAAAAACAAAGAATATTTCCCCATCTTACATCATAAGTAAGTGACTTAACCTTGCCTTTTTACATCTTTATTTTTTTACATTGTTATTTAATATTAATTATGTTGATGTGCATGATGGATTTTCTATTATTCAATTTTCTTTTTTAACTTGTGTTTTACTTAAAATTACTTATAGTATAATCTGTGTCTCCTTTCCTGTAAAATACCTGTAATTTCACATGAAATACCTTGAAATTACATTTAATTACAGGATAATTACGCCCTTGGTTGCGGGCTGTATTATATAGTGTTACTGGAGATTGTCTAATTACCAGGGCTCTTTCTCTGATATTGTCTCTCTAAAACATCTTGAGATGACTGTTACTGTGAGTTGCTGCTATATTTAACGAGGACTGAATTAAAGTTGCTTATTGTTTTGCTGTTTCAGTTATATTTGGGATTTTCCTTTGACAACTCAAAATGTCTGCTGTAAAAAAGGTCTGTAAGACGGAGCCAATCGATAACAGCTGTTCAAACAGTGTTTCCTTCAAAACACCATGTCAAATTGTTTGACACAGTGAGGATCTGAAGAGAAAATTATGTGAATTGATTTTACTGATCTATAAACACACAGAAGTGCTACTTAAAATGTTTATTTCTTAATATAACGTAAGTTTTCTTAAGTCTATTGGAAATACTTTTTATTTGTAAAATTATTTAAAGAGTTATACTGCTTTTATTTGACAGCTTTCATTGAATACAGAAAGGATACATGCAACATGGGTCTCTGCCAAGAACTGAATTTGGGATGCTGCCATTACAGCTTAAATCACTGGGCCATAAGAATGCCTGATATGCACCAGTCTCAAGCAGCCTGCACAGAACCTGCTGTTGGCAAATGCAGAAAAATGTTTAAGAATTTCCAAGAATAGCTCAGTGAAAGTAGAAAAATCAATAGATCCCTTTCATCATATAATATATTAATTCTAAGTGATTCTAAATTGGCCCCTGTGATAGAGTAGCTCCCAGTCCCCGAGAGGGCCCTATGATACCTTAGATAAGTGCCAGTCTCCCTGTGAGTCCCTGTGAGAGAAAAGCACCAGGATAGTCTTTAAAAGATGGATGTAGTCACTGTGAAATCACCCATTGGTTAGTGGGGTGCCACTGTGAAGCACTGAGCTGACAATTTCACTTAAACTTGGTGGTTTGAAACCAGATATGATGAACAAGAGCTGAATCTGACTTGGGGACACCACATACCCATACGGTAGCTACTTGTAAATCAAGAGGTAGACCCGCCTGAAGCATATCCAGCATTATCACCCTTTTTGAGAAGAATGGGGATCATAATTTACAAAGTGAACATCATGTTGTATTCAGTAAGACTTAAAACTACAAATTGAGATCATAAAGTCTTCAGGAAAGCGTTTACTGAGATCAAAAGGCAATTGAGTTGAGGGTCATTTTCTTATAGATTTCTAAACAATTGGACATCTTTAGGAAGCCATAGTTGGCCCCTGCTGGCCAGTAGAACAAATCTGGTCGAGCTTTTAGATACAGTCTATGCCGGCAATGTCCATTCCCCAACAGCATAGCACAGCCACCAGATCCCCTCACTGTATTGGGTGAATGGTTAAAGTTTACCTTTACTTTCTCAACATGTGTTTTACCTGCATTTTATTTTATTATTAAGAAAAAAATACTCATACTTTCAAGAGTGTTCCCTTTAAGTGCACTGCAGTCCATCTAATAATGTAGACATAAGAAATAGATCAAAGTAGCTTTTTACCATGGTCTAGATAGTGTAAAATGCTCCGTGTCCACCCGTGAAGTACATTCCCTGATATTGGGTTTTTCAATTTCAGACACTGCCTAACCAGCACTATTTATGGTTTCATTTAGTTTGGTTTTTCCCAGTTAGAAAAGGGAGAGTGGAATACCTTAATGCACAAAGGTGTCCCCTGGCGCCTCAGCTCTCCCTATCAGCCCAGACGCCCTCTTCTTTCAACATCATGCCTGCAATGTTCCCTGTTGCCTTGGCAACCTTACGGCCAGCCAGGCCTCTTTCTCGCTCTGGATACACAGCGACTTCTGTTCTTGCCTCCAAGCAGCTGAAGGAGGATTCACTTAGGTGGTGCAAAGAAAAAAGGTGCATGTATGCCCTTTTCTGTTCTCCCCAATGGACGATTACCATAGCTCCACTCAAACCGAGAAAAGCCTTTTCAAATTGATGTGGTGCTGAAATCTGCACTGCATACATATTCTGAAAACCACTAATGTGCATATAGGAACAGGCTAGACACTGTTAAGTCTCAACACTGCTAAGTTTTAAGTTAAAAAGATGCATTTCACTGCAAGGAAATGCCATACAGGACTGTTTCATTTTGAATATATCAGTGACAGTTACAATATACTGTGACCTTAAACTGTGTTTCCCTGTTCCTTTTATCCACTGTTAGCTGAAGCTCACTGTACAGGGCAAAAATGATCAGTTTTAAACAGTTCAGCATTTTTAGAAATAAGCTTGTGGGCTTTCTTTCCAATGAGAAGATTACCACCAGACTCATGTTTCTGCTTTAAAATAGAGGTGGAACCACGTGGCGATTGGCTAAGCTTAGCATAAAGATTGGAAGCAAGGGGAAACTGATAGCCTGGCTTTGTATCTAAAGTTTTAAAAAGATATGTATCAGCATTTCTGAATGTATATATAAATATATAAAAAATACTAGTAAGCAACATTTGCACCAAGTCTGTGACCACTTGTTTTAACTGGCCCATGAAGTATAGCTGTCTCCATTGTCAAGAAATAGTTTTATCATATTGATTTATGTATGGATTAAACAAAATTAAACAATGGCAATGTAAATATGATATATATATATATATAAATAAAACAGCGGATTTTCCTTGTTTGAGGCATTAAAATATTGGTGTCAGTTGGCAACCACCTGGCAACCACTGCTTGCTAGGGAAAAATATGTGTTCCCCGACTTGTTGGTGAGTGATTGCTGGAGGTTGCTGGAAGTCAGTAGGTGAAAAATTGGAAAGAGGTATACAGCGCTGCACCAAATACCTCCTTGTGATGGCTTTGGTCACTAGCAGGTTGCCACAGTCGCCCGTGGTTTTCATAGAAGATGCTGACTTGTCCGCAAACATCGACCAACTACTCACCAAGCAGTAGAGTGAAAAGTGTGACGCAAACCTGAAACGGAGACCACTGCACCTTTTGAAACGTGTTGGTTGCAGTGGTAAGGCACAACTTTTACAGTCTCTGTTTCTAGTTTCACTGCAGCTTGGTGAGCAGTTGGCCAGTGTTTGCAGACAAGTCAGCATCTTCTATACAATCTGCTAGTAACCAAAGCAATCACAAGAAATTTTTTGTTGCAGCACCTTCTTTGTGACAGATTTAACTCAGCGACAGCTAGGAACCTCCAGCAACCATCTGCCAACTGGTCATTTGGCCTGTGTGACTGAGGCTTTAGCAAAGTCAAATTAGTTGACAGGAACTGCCACTATCTGGCTAGCTACAGAGATATCAATAAGCTAATGGGGCGCTGACAATGTATTTGAGAAAATTTAAGATGTGGGTTAAATTGTTTTCAGTAAAGCACACATTTTGAGTGTCAGTCAGTGAGGTAAAGCACCTGTACAGACAAGTGGCATCATATGAAAGAGGTAAGATAACAAAAATGGACACTGTTGTAGGCAAGAGAGTTTCTGAGAGTACACCACCTACAACTCCAAGTTAGTAGTTAGTGTCACTGCAAGGTTTATAGTCGCGATCCTAAGCTTGATCTACATGCTGACACTTTAGCTGGTAAAACAGTGGATTTTCTTTGTTTGAGGCATTAAAATATTGGTGTCTGGGACACTCTAAGCTAGGGGCTGTAGTGTACATTTTGTGTTTTTTAAAAAGGGCCACTGCACTGCGACATGTTAGAAAGAAAAGAGCTTCAGCCAGTGCAGTAGAGATTTGAAACTGTTTTCTCTGAAGGTCATTACATCACCACAACAACAAATTCCTCCTGGCTCCATCTCTTAACACACAGATAGTGGTGCCAAACTCACTACCCATTTTTTAAGCTTTCTTATCTTTATTAGGTAGGTCAGTGAAGAAGAGACAGGGAAACAGGGAGAAAGAGAGCAGGGGAAGACACACAGCGAAGGACCTCGGGATGGAATCGAACACAGGTAGCTGCATCTGAGGCACATGGTCACCTGCTCAACCACTTAAGTAAACTGGCATCTACTAACCATTTCTTTTAAAGAACATGAATAAGACCCCAAATGCTAAAGTATTTATTTAATCACTTAACACCCTGCAGGTCATTGGGTTAGAGGTAGGGTTTGGGTTTGATTAATGTCTACCCATATTTTAATAACACTTTTCTTGCGTGGAGCACCCAAATGGAAAAGCTTTTAACAGAAAAAAAACGTTATTGCCAAAATGTATGCGATCTCATTTTGAAATGTAATATATTCTAGTTTCTTAAAGTTTGCCATGTAATATGTAGCTAAACCAAAACCAATTATACTAACCCTAGACTGGCTTGGGTTTGGTGATCTGGTGGATCTTAAGGATTTAAATTCAAATAATATTCAGAGCTAGTCAAATTTCTTCTAAAAGAGACTCTACCTGTAATCTGAGTGCACTGAACTGCGACATTATCAACCTGCCTAAACACAGTGTGACACCAGTCATATGTAACTTGCTCTGCTCTGTGAAGCTAAGTCACTAAACAGGTTTACATAACTGTGGATTCTGGGAAATGCCAAGAGTGCCCAGCTGGCAAAATTGTTTTGTGCTTCAAAAGTGACATTACAAAATACCAGCACAGACTGCTTGTAGAAACAGCACAGGTTTCTTGAGTGCTTTTGCTTTAGTCAGCAAAAGCAAATTTACTTCAACTAGAAGAAAGAGGTGTAAGGGTGAGAACTAAAGAGCAGTTCATGTTTCGCCATAACATCACCAGCACACAATATGTAAGGACCAGTGGGACAGTTCCCATGTTCTGTTACAAGGGACTGTAATGAGGATGGTTATCACTTAGTCTCCTCAGCTGTATCTCATCAGCTTTGACTGCCTGGTTTTATCTTGAAGGGCCTTTTACTCTGTGTATGTTTGGCCTTCCATTTGGCAGAACAAATTGTTCTCTTCTTAACAAGATCTTCCAGTCGCATAGACTCCCTGGCCAAGGGCCTCTTAAGGCTTATAGAAACAAAGAAGGAAAGAGGCAGGTGATGACCTGAAGTTCATCTTGTATTCTGCTTTTCAGAAAACAGTCCACATACACTGGAGGTTTTATTCTGGCATGTTACTTGTGCTGAATTGTTCTGAATTGCACCTTCTGAAACATGTTAAATTGAGAATGCAATTTTTTTCTACAAATAGTTGGAATTTATTAGCGTTGAGATAGATGCTTTAATGATTGTGAGTGTGCTAGACAGTAAAAGAGAGAGAGATACTGTTTTTTCTCCTGCTTCCTTTCTGTGTCTTAAATCTTCACTTAACTCTTTCATAAGGCAGCTGAGGAGAAGAGGGACAAATATGGAGTTTTCTTAGAGAGATCCCTGACTGTGACCATTCAAGGTGACAGACAGATAACTCTTCAGCAGCAGTTTTGTTGACACTGGCCACGAAAGACACAAATCACTTGAGTAACCTAATAAGATAATTACTCAATCATGAATGTAAACAATGACTGAAATAAAAGCTTTGAGGCTGAGATAAGCTGTCCTTTCCTGACCTCTTTCATCTGCTTCAGTCAGCTTGGCTGATCTTTCACAACAAGTGAGTACTCACAAGCTTTCCAAAAGTGTGTTGTAACCCAAACCTTATATGGGAGTCTAACATTCATGTCTGATGCTCACATATTGTTATCTAGTTGTTTTGCCTTTTGCTCATAAAGTATAATCCAAACACTTCAGTTAACCCAGTGAGTCTTAATCTTTTTCTGGCATGCCCCACTTCAGAAGCTGGAAAAGATTCATTACCTGCACCACACCAACAACCACGCCACATTTAAAATCACTTAAGTCACCGTTCTTCCCCATTCTGATGCTCGTTTTAAACTTCAGCAGGTCGTCTACGTGTCTAAATGCACTGAGTTGTTGCCATGTGATTGGCTGATTAGATATTTGCAATAACAAGCAGTTGAACCTAATGAAGTGGCTGGTGAGGATATGTCCCACTAGCTGAGACTCTATGCCGCCCCACAATTTGAGAACCACCAAGTTGACTATTTTGTATCTTTTATTTTAAAGTGTAAGTCCAGAAATATTCTATAATTTTCTTACCTTAATAAATCCAGTGAAAAGACCAGCTATGAAGCAGTGATAATACTGCACACAAATACTGCCTGTATAGCAAAAGCCTGGGACATATAGAACTGTCAAAAAAAGCCAACACATTAATTCAGCTACAAAACTGCACTGTGTTCATTAAAACGAATGTGGACACAGCTTTTTATTTTGAGTCAGTCTTACATACATCATTCTGCTAACATGACAACTCCCTAGAGAAAAATCACATATGAATCCACTTCCAAGATTGATCCCCAACAACACAGCATTGACCAGCTGTTTTAAGGAATAATTCATCCATAAGCCATTTTTTGCCATTTTAATTTGTTTATTTATTTATTTTTTAATATCACATAATAATAGGACCTATGATTGGGACAGAAAGCTAAAGAGTCAGAAATTACCAAGAAGCAGGCTAATGCAAGATATGTTTGGTTTTGTTTTTTCATGAGACCTTTGACGATACCTAAACTGCAGAAGACCTCAATCTTAACTCATTAATGAAAGCAAAGGATGGCAGAGTCATCCAGAAAACCAGTCAGTTGGTCACCTTGAAAAGAAATCAGAAAAAGAGTCAGTCAGTCACACAATCAGTCAGATTCGAAAGCAGCTAGCCAGCCAGCCAGCCAATTAATCAGCCTGACAGCCAGTCATCCACAAGAATGATGACATAGTGGGAACATAAGGGAAATGGGAAAAAGCTGATGAAAGCTTTTTTTCATTGAGGACAAATATCATAGATGTGAAGCACTTTGCACAGTTCAGTAGGATGGCAGAGAGGGAGAAATTGGATGTGTAAATGGTTGTGTGACTGAATGATCAGTGTATAAATTAGTTCCTGGACAGTGCTTCATTGGAAAAATTTGTATGATGACCTGCACTAACACCCTATTGGGTTTTTTTTTTTTTATGATTCCCCCTCTCTATTATGAGCAATAAAAGAAGAAAGATCATATACAGTATATCTTCCATTCAACTGAAAATGCACCATGAAAACCTCTTTGTTCCTCCTCTTTGATTGGCTGTATATTATCTGTCAGGGTCATGTGCAAATGTCAGCCTACCCATGCTGTGCTTAGTTAAATGTTAGGGGCATTAAACTCTGAAGAACCAATAAGACCTGTCAAACAGTGGCAGACGTCCATTCACAGCTCTGCAGGGGAAGGTGCTGCAGTTGATTTTCTCATTGTGACTAATGTGACGTCAAGGGGAGCTTGAAGCGGATGCCCCTGATGCTTCTCAATAGTGTTTTGTGCTTGGACCAGTCCAGGGATGAATACACACACATTCTGCCTCTGTCCCACCAAACAGGAGGCACACACACCAGGGAAGGGGGAGAGGAAACGCTTTGAGATGTGGCAGGGGGATTATTAGTGTGGTGGAGGTTCTCCATGATGTCAGCCATCTGACAATTCTCGTGTTGATGAGGTCAACTTCCTTCTGGCTAAATGGGAACAGATTATGGCTTTTCTTGGATGCATATGTCTTTTCACACAGTCTTTTCAGTTTATATGCAAGGTGGAAAATTTTTCTACCCCAGTATTGCAAAAGAGTCCAGTTTATTTTCTTCAAATGGGAATAAATTTAATTTAGTAAAGAGGCTTTACAACCTATTTAACTGTTATAATTACAGGTGATATTTTCCTCTTCAAAAACAAAGAAAAAAACATGTTATACAGAATGTGAATTTTAAAAAAAAATCAACCAGTTTGTTGATGCTGGAAAAAGGACGTCCTCAATTATGCTTTATAATTGCACCAAGTAATTTACTGATAGAAGTGGCTTGAGGTTAATGTGCTACAGCAGTTGTAATATTTTTTCTCAGTAACACAGTAATAAGTGGAATGCACTTTGCATTTTCTGCTCTTAGATTATTTGATTTACAAATAAAATTCCAGCACAAGTGTGGTTTGATCCAATCTATCAGGCACTTATTTTGGTTTGGCCCTTTTCCCCCTTTCACTGTCAGAACATGTGTGTGCAAGAGGAAAGAATGCTATATGGCAACACAGGCTGGAGGCTTTGGCTAAAGTGCATAGACTGTGATGATGATGATTATTAATATTAAAAATAATAGTAATAATTAAAAACCAAATGTTGGTGGTGTCAAAATCTGTTGTCAAAGATTGAGCTGATTAGAAATTTTAAAGTGCATCCATTCATCCATTTTCTTAACTACTTTACCAGTTCCGGCTGTGGGCTAGAGCCTATCCACATACTTGAAGTTATGCTAAATAAATAAACACATAAATAAATAAATCTGGTGCAGGTATGCTCTGGAGAGAGGAGGAATGAAAGTAGGTAGAAGCAAGACAGAATGTGAAGAAGTGTGAATGAGAGTGAGGCAGGTGTAACAGAGAAGTTGCAAGGAGCTGAAGTAGTGAAGTTGGATGAGTTTAAATACCTGGGGTCAACCATCCAAAGTAATGGAAAGAGGTAAAGAAGCGAGTGCAGGCAGGGTGGAGTGGGTGGAGATGAGTGTCAGAAGGATAGCAGCAAGAGTGAAAGGGAAGGTTTACAAGATGGTAGTGAGATCTGCTATGATGTATGGTTTGGAGACGGTGGCACTGACAAAAAGACAGGAGACGGAGCTGGAGGTGGCAGAGTTGAAGATGCTGAAAACTTTTTTTGTTGGGAGTGACCAGGATGGACAAGATTAGAAATGAGTACTTCAAAGGGACAGCTCAGGTTTGGAGACAAAGTTAGAGAGGCAAGGTTGAGATGGTTTGGACATGTGCAGAGGAGGGATAGTGGATATACTGGACTGTTGCCTTACAGTAAAAAGGTCCTGCGTTCAAATCCACTGGTGCCTTCCTGAGTGGAGTTTGCATGTTGCTTACGTGGGTTCTCTGGGTACTCCAGCTTCCTACCACAGTCCAAAGACGGTCTAACTGATATCTTCGTGTTGGTGTTGTTCCTGGATCAACATAATAATGTTTGTCCAGGATCCAATCACATTGTTATGATGTCATAGCTTTGCAACTTTGGACCTGCCGATGTCCACTCAGGAAAAAAATCCAAAAAAAGGGGGCAGTTAAGGTCAGGGTTAGGGTTGGGAATTAGGATGTGACCGTGGTTAGGGTTAGAGTTACAGGGCTATAGGGTTAGGGTTACGGTTATGGTTTTGTGTGTGGTGTGATAGTGTTTCCATGTCGCAAAACTATGACATCACTACAATGTGATTGGCCACTTGCAATGTTGAACCTCGACCAACATTAGTTTTGTTGATTCAGGAACAACACCAACACAACGATATCAGATCGTGCATCCAAAGACATGCATGTTTGGTTAACTGATGATACCAAAATTGCCCTAGATGTGAATGTGAGCGTGAGTGGCTGTCTGTCTCTCTGTGTTAGCCCTGAAACAAAGGGGAGACCTGTCCAGGGTGTACCCTGGCTCCAACCCCCTAGCAACCCTGAGTTGGATGAGCAAAAGAAGATGAATGGATACATAAATAAATAAAACATAAAGTACTCATCTAATTATGGATAATGATGAGGCTCCTGCCAGAGCAATACATTTTCTGTATCAGAGGGGGAGATTTAGGTATTTGGATTAGACACTTGAATCAAGCCATCATCATCATTGTAAAACTGTTGTATGTAGAACAGAATTATGTCATTAAAAGTTAGTGTTGAGCAGTAAAAATTGTGCATTAAATGTATTTTTCCCTCATGCTTAGAGCACACATAAATTAAATACATGTGTAGTACATACAGTACATATAGTACCCCAGACTCTGAGGTTAAAGGCTGAACATGAATTTAAAATGACGTGCAGTATTTAATTATTTTATTTTATTTGACTCTGAGAACTGAGCGCAGACGTCAGAGAGCATTTCTTCCCAGCTGGACCAAAAGGGTTGTGTCAGTTTTCTCGGAAGCGATTGATTCGGGACCAGCCATCTAGAACAGTAATTCAATAGACACGCATTACCGATGTGTGTTTGTCTAGTTCCAGTAAAGCTATTCTGATTCAGCTGCTGGTTTCATGTTATTCTTGAGAAAACTTTATTCTTTCATAATTGTCTTGACTTTCCACTCTTTGAACCTCGAGTTTTTCTAAACACAAGACTACATCGAAGAATTTAAAATAAACATCTGGATCACTGCTGTCCGGGTTCATATCAACTGTTGTGGAGCATGAATCATCTAACATTGTTGTGGTACTCATCTGTTGTGTAACAGCCAGCCCATGTGTCTTGTGCTTTTTACAACATTGCTATGTAGGATAAATCACTTTAAGGTTGTAGTGCTTTAAGTTAAATGTTGTACTTTTCTGAGTTTGGCATGAATTTGACTGTATCATTCTTCTCATGTTTGAATACTGAATGAGTAGAGATCCAGTCAAAGGCTGCCAAATCATAAAAAAGAGTAAATAAAACTGAAATATGAACACTTCCATGTATTTGTTGTCTCCAAAGCAGCAGTCCTAGAGCATTGTAATTTCTAAGAACTAAAACAGCTGCTCTGTGAAACAGCCATTGCCCTTTGTGCATTTTGTTAGATAAAAATACAAAATACTAGCTGTCGATAGCGGTCACATATTTGAGCGGCCCCTTCAAAAGATGTTTTTCCAAACGTGTGGTTCTGTCTGTTTAAAGCGAGGGTTTTGATTTAAAACTTTCTTCAAGCATAATCTCTGCCCTAAACCAAAAACCAAGGCCAAACAAACAGAAATGATACTGTGGCTAAGCCAGTGCTGAGGGTATATGACCTGCTCATTTACATGAATATGTTACTGTAGGCACTGAGGAGCTGAGTGTTAGCATAAAGCTTAGAGGTCTGTTGCTGAGGAGGATAAACATATTTATTCAGCCTTCCCTCACCTTTGGTATCAAAAAAATGCTGATCCATGTGTAGGGAAATGCAGTTTCACTGGTTTGTGAAGCTGCATAATTGTGCCCATTGAGGCGCCTGCCGCTCCCACGTCGTCAATAGACAATACAAGACAAGAACAGATGCAGCTTCTGCAATACAATGGGCTCTGACAACATGGAATTACAGCCTATGCAGCTGAAAAATGGCTTATTATTTCTCTGCTCCTGGGAATGGCAATAAAGGGTGTGACATATATTGAATAAAAGCATTTATTCTCAAACAAAGATGGCAGAAAGGAGACACAGCTAGCATCTGGACTGATCTGTCACTCTTGAATGTCCTCTATATACAAAACAAACATGAAGAGGAAGAAACTCTGAAATACTGGATGCATGATGATTCGTGTAGAAACAGAGGCATGTGATACATCAGGCTTTGGACTCTCCAAAGAACGCATAGGCTCAAAAGGGGCTTATATTATGTTGTGCAGAGCTGTGTGTTCATGCATGTGGGCCGGTTCTGAGATCACTGAACAGCTGTGAGGCAGGCTGCAGGTGAAAGATGAGTCAAGTCCTACGGGGAGACATCAATCATTGATGGACTGACACATCTGAGAAGAAAGGCAGAGAGAAACAGAAGGAGAGCCAGCAGAGAGCAGACAACAAACGCACTCTTACACTGCAGAGCTCTGACCTTGTTGAGAGGTAGAAGAGTCATCGCTGTCCAGCCAAGCCAAGCCCTTCAAAGTACATGTGAAACCAATCAGCCAGGAGGGGAGAAGCAGGAAATGATGCAATTTGTGACAAGGAATGAGATCCTAATCATACTTATTTTCTAGAAACACTCATCATATCCTGTACTTACACATTCATTTTTACTCTGTGCCAAAAGTTGGCCAGAGTCCTCTTACAGATTTTCCAAGGACCGTCACATAGTCCTAACCAAGACTAAGCTATACTGGGCCATCTTTGATGATATGGACTGACTCAAATATTTCTCTGTGCTCGCCAGCTAGCTAATAAGCCAAGACACGCAGAACCTGGAATGATTCCTTGCACCCTGAGAAAAGTGAGTTTCTTATCAATGATGACGTAGGTGGGAATAATTAACACGTTTCTCTTTTTTTGGTGTATATACATGACTGACTGTATATACATAGACTTTTTAAGATACAGGTCTATAATATGTAACATATTAATTTGAGGACACCTTGGTTATTATTTACCTGACCAGTGAACCCAAATGCAGAATGCAACAACTAGAAGAAGTTAGTTTATTTGCAATGAGCTGATAAAGTGCAACAGAGGAATTCAGGAGAGTATTGCTCAGGTAGGTATCCAGTAGTGTCAGGGAGGATTGAGCAGGCAGAAAAACTTTATGAAGGATAAAGTGAGAGCCTGAGCAAGACTGCCACATGAGTAGATAGAGCAATCTCAGGTGGATAAGCCGGATGGAGCAAAAACAGATGGATAAACCAGTGCTTAAGAGCAGGAGGTGAGGAGATTGGATGCAGGTGTGTCAGCTGGAAAGCTGAAAGCGGGAACCAAAAGAAGGCCACGCCTCCACTAAAGGTAAGCACAGGTTACCTTTGGTAGAGAAGACAGAAAAGGTGAGTTAGGAATTGGAGGACAGAAAGGTTTATGACACCCTTGGCTACATTATACTCCAGCATAAAAATGTTCGCACACACAGATTCATGTTTAGAGACTTGGTTGTTCCTGATGATCATACTAGTTTTTTTTTTCTTTATTTTTTAACCAGTGGAAAAAGCTTTTTTTAGCCAAACTTTCCCCAGCTAGTATCCTTTCTGACACTCAGTGCTAAATAGGTAACATACTTTCAAATTCAGTTTTCTTTATATAGCAAAGAATTAAAGTAAAACTTTTTAAAGTAAAGACCCAACAACATTATCAATAGAAACCCAGCATTCCTGTGATCTGCTTTGAGCAAGCGTTTGGCAACGTTGGAGGAAAGAAAAAAAGAAATCCCTTTAAACAAGGAAAAAACTCTGGCAGAACCAAGCTCAAGGAGGGCAGGGCAAAGAGAGAGGAATATATAGAGAAACACATTTGCGATTCTACGTAGAGTCTGTTGGAACCCTAGGCAAAAATTCACAGGGGGCCCCTCAACCCAGCATCCATAACCATTATGTTATCTACGCTCACAATTTGACTGCCAGTGACTCCCGACCACACACACTCGACCCGGTCACGTCATGGCCGACAAAGCTGGACGGTGACTGCTCTGCTAGCTAAGTTAAGTAATGTTAAACGTCAAAGTGAAAAAAAGAAATAATGTGATGCTAGTGAAAGTGACGTTATTCAAATGTCTCTCCCCAGCAGTTATGGTTAGACTGGCAGCATTTGGTTATTTAGCATTATATTTAGTCATTATTATCTGCTCCATTTGCCACTGATAGCTGATATCAGATTTGTTTAAACAGAATTATGCACTTCCAGCTGGAGTGAGAGGAGTCAGGACCCCCTCAGGGAGGTCGGGCCTACTGTCATTACAAACTTTGCACATTGCCACTGCTGTAGTTTAGTTTGTCAGCCCTCAGGGGCTCCCCACTGGCCTGGGGCCCCAAGCAGTTGCCTGCCTTGCTTGGTGACAAGCAGGCCACTGGAGTGACAACAAATGGGACAAAGCACAAACTACAGAAAAAGGAAGACACAAAGTAAAGTGAGGCCATAAACCAAAACAAGAAGAGACTTAAAAAGACTAAAATGTCTGAGTTGATGGCCACTCCAGCTGATGTTTCTGTGAAAGTCAAATTCCTTTTTTTTCACATCACACAGGTTTAATCCATTGCTAATATACAAAATGACTGATTAATGCAAATTAAATGCTAAGCAAAATTTAGACCAGGTGCCTTTAAGATTACCACAACATCATCAATATGACAAATGGGGGTTAAAAGGTACGAGTGCAGCTTTAAACGGTGTTTAGTTTAAATAAAGCTGTATTTAAAACCCTTTATGAAACACTAGGACTGGGGACAAAACCTAATGCTTTTGGACATAACTTTTTATTGCTGAATACACATTGTTACAGGAATGAATCACCAAGTGTATTTCAGCCAAGAACAGACAAAAAAGATCCCAGTACAGTGTGTTTGTAGGTGTAATCATTCTTGCTAAAGAGCTCAAGGCAAGACAGAAAATAAACAAAGAAATTCTGGATCCAACTAGTGAATAACACTGAAAAGAAAAATCAGATTATGCTAAAATGATCTAAACAATGTGCACACAAAATCCAAGTTTTATACAAAAACCACTACCAAACAAAAAACAAAATAGTATT
The DNA here is from genome assembly GCA_015108495.1 of Heterochromis multidens. Lineage (NCBI taxonomy): Eukaryota > Metazoa > Chordata > Actinopteri > Cichliformes > Cichlidae > Heterochromis > Heterochromis multidens. The sequence continues at coordinate 20,846 of VUQS01027773.1, read as the reverse complement.
ACACTCTACATGCAAAGCAATTCTCTTAGGGTGTCATTAAAATCACATTTCAGCCAAACTGACGTTCAAAGCAAATTCTGACCATCAAGAACTGAACATCTCAGCAAAGAGCTCAACTTAAATGGCTTAAAGCACCTTCGAGAGGAGAAAAGAGTAATAAGCAGTCACTGCCCACAATAAAGTCAGAGAGATGTGACCAACAAGGCCACTGGGACTTTTCTCTTTTATGATACAATTGGTCTTTTAGTGTTAAAGTGACTCATTGGTAACAGGATGTGCGGGAGCATCAGCCCAGGCTCCTCTTTTGACCCTCTAGATACTGAATAACCTTCAGCTGATGGGATTTAATTGATACATAAAAGCATGTGTGAGGCTATGACACAGGAATGTGCTGCACTGACATATGAGTCAGTGCTCAGTGTCAAGCTTTCATCAGTTATAATGGATGTGCTTTTTGATGGACTGAAGTGGTAACGTTAAAGTTTTTCCTTTTCTTCCCACTTTTAAGTGCTATCTCCATCGAACCTTTATGTCAAGTCCACTGAGAAGCTAAAAAAAAATTTACTCAAAGTAGACTTTTATAATATTCGAACATGTAATAATGATTTTTTTCTTTCTTTCTTTCTTTTTTTTTTTTAGCAAAACAGCTTCCCTTCTTTGGTTAACAAATAAATGATACACTGACAGGTTGTGCAAGTTCCTTCAGACACTTGGGATCTCCTGAGCATAGAGCCCCACCTCATATTTTTAGCCATGTGGTAAATGTGGTCTCCGTGACACTTAACTCGCCTGCTGCAAGCTCTTACCAGCGTTTCTCTTCCCTGTACTTATGGAACAATAAAGAAGTGGAAACAAACCAGCTCTTATTTTTTTAAATATGTTTTCCAACTTATCCCGTGGGGTAAGCCATGCAGACAGTTTTGGTTTTTAGGTATAATTGCTGAGACATCTGCTGCCACCAGTGGGGTGAACACACTTTTATTTGTGTTGGCTCAAGTGTATAAAATCTACACATGAAGGCCACCTGTTAGTTTCTTGTCTTGTGCAGTTTACAGTTAATGTGTTTAACATGTGTCCTTTAATCCTTTCAAAAGGCAGCAATGATCAACATTTACCTCTGCCAAAGAAGTTATGTGATTGATTTGGTTTGTTTGCACAGTGATTCAAAAAGTTATAGATTTGCCATTTCAGTTTAACAGAGTTGGAGTTTGGCCCAACTTAGAAGTGGGATCCAGATCTGGACTCCCCCTTCTAAAGAGAGTCTTTCTGGAGAAAGACTTTCTTTCTCCAGAAAGTATCAGAGACTAATCCAGATCCAGATATCCTTTTAGACCCAGGGACTCAATTTATACATACTTTTCAGATGGGGGAGGTATTCAGCCTCAGACGAAGAGTGTTTTCACACCTATAGTTCATTTACTCTGTTCTGAATCAGTTGATGAGTTTGTAAATTTATAGGTTTTTCCTGTGGTTTTTTTTGTTTTTCACATAACGAAAACTCCAAGCAAACTCCAAGCGAACTAAAATGCTTCACTGCAAACCACATTCAGTTTGCTTATTGTCCAGATGTGTCTGTGGTGGGAGCATCCATCCATCCATCCAGCCTGGAGCCTATCCCAGCTGTCATAGGGCAAGAGGTGGGGTACACCCTGGACAGGTCACCAATCTATTGCAGGGCTAACACAGAGAGACAGACAGCCATTCACACTCACATTCACAGCTACAGCCAATTTAGAAAAACTAGTTAACCTAACAAGCATGTCTTTGGGTTGTGGGAGGAAGCCGGAGTACCTAGAGAGAACCTACGCAGACACAGGGAGAACATGCAAATTCCACACAGAAAGGCCCCAGCCAGCCTGTGGATTTGAACCCAGGACCCCCTTCCTGGGAGGCAATGTTGCTAACCACCACATCACAACAAAAGTAAATACAGAAGATGATGTGGTGTTCTGGACTAGTGGATAACATGGAGAACATTTTTGTATTCGCGAGGGCAGCAGTCTAAGCAGAGATGCCCTGACCTTGCTCTCGCCAGCCACCTCCTCCAGCTCACCAAGGCGTTCCCAAACCAGCTGAGAGATATAATCTCTCCAGTGCATTCTGCGCACCTCAACCTCAAGTGGCTCTTTTCGATGAGGAGGTGTGGTCAGACCCCCGGTTACTGAAACTGGCTTTGGGTACATGGAACACTACGGGAAGGTGTGCAGCACAGACTTGCAGGTAGTTGGTTTGAAAACATCCTAAGTGTAGTTTATGTGTAGTTTTGCCAGTGTAGTTCTCTGAGATTCAAAACCCTTAGTAATGATATAAAGGATAAAGCCTGTAAACTGGCTATAGCCTTTAGTTCTGACCTGAACATCTGTAGCAAAGTATCCCTGAGGGCAGGATCCTGTCAGCTTCAAAATGTAACATTATGTTTTTCAACACTCTCCATTTGATGTCATGTGTCAAAGACTTATCAGTTATGTCAAATTGCACAGTAAAACCCACTATGAATTCAGCAGAAAGAAAGTTTTCAGTAACTCAGATTCACATATAGGTGGGTGGATTTCCCCGAGTCAGAGTGTCTACATCAAACAGTGGCAGCACCTGTGCAAACCTCTCACCTCAGGCTACAAAATACTCTTTTTTTTTTTTTTTTCAAAGGAGGAGGGAGAAACCCCTAACAGGTGCAGGGTTTACATCCTCCTGTGTACTAAGAATCACAAGGCTTGTATCAAAGCTTTGTACTGGACACCTAAAACCTTGCTAACTTCCTTTTTTCTGCTAGATGAACAGTATAGCTTTCAAACACATGAGCTGTCCTCAGCTTTCAGGGAGACATTTGCATCTTCAAGTTTGTAGATGGACAAGGAGCAAAAGTAGGCCCCTCCTTTTATCTTCACTTGAGGCTTCATTAGCTGCAACTAGCATTAAACCAGGACCTTAGACCAGACTATAAGTAGTTGAGTTAAAATATGTAAGTGCCAAGAAAGAACAATTTTTGTTTTAAACTCAGTGTTCTCTCTCGAGACTGCAAAATGTGTAAATGTTCATAAGATTTGTTATTCCTAAAGTTTCTGTTTTTGTTTGAAAAATATATCATCAACTCAGTCATGAATTTGCTTCACACACACGTACACACACACAAAGCTTTTAATGGTCAATTAGTCTATAAAGATGTTCCAAATTGAGAAAAGCTCATTAGCCGGCGGGATTTGAACTGAAGCACCGTGTGGACGAGCAGAAACAAAATCTTTCCCCATTCCCCTTTCTGTTATAGCACGAATGGCAACGGTGGCTCTATGAAGCAGGTGCACACTCCATCTTATGTTTTATTATATTTTACAAAATATTAACAACATACAGGGAAAACAGCTCAGATATACCTTTATAAGGGGTTGAAGTGTTGCAGAGTATCTGTTGAGTCTTTGTGTGTGAGAGAGAAGATAAAGTACACTCAATTAATTGTTCCTGTTAAAGCGCGCTGTGGGGCTGCAGAGTGAGGACCCAAATGCAGGACTAGGAGATGAGGCTAAACTCAAAAACAGGCAGCTTTATTGCTGAGAATAACCAAAATAAACCAAAATACAAAACATAAACCTCTGGCACGACAGGGCATAAACCAGGAACTTGGAACTAGAACCAGACACGAGGAGAAAACATAGAACACACAGTGGGGGAAACATATGACGACGACATGACAAGGAACTAAAGAAAACTGAGAGCTAAAACACACATGAGGTAATCAGGGAGATGGAAAACACCAGGGAACACAGGTGAGCTAAATCAGGGAAATGAGACAGAGGGAGGCAAAAGTAAACACAAGGCACAGGAGATGAGGGACTATCAAAATAAAACAGGAAACATAACACTCACTGAGACTCAGACTAAGATACATGAACTTGACACTGGGACTGGGGATAAACAAACATGGAGACATGACAGACTGGGGAGACAAAAGGATGAAACAGAGAGAGGAATATGGGAACAGGAAGGGATAACAAAAACAGAGACAAAGACTGGGACAGGGCACGAAAGGGAACTAGAATAAAACAAGGAACGAAGAACTAAAAACTTGATAACTAAACTAAGAAGCACTGGGAAATAACACAACACTCAAAAGACTAAATGATATAGAACTAGAAAGTAAATCACTTTATAAACCCAAAAATAAGACAATAGTATCTCAAATAACCACTTGTTACGCCCAGGCTGCAGAAGGGCATCTCTGAATACACAGAATGCCGAACCTTGAAGCAGATGTGTTATAGCAGCAGAAGACTACATCAGGTGCCACTCCAAAGAACAGGAAACTGAGGCTACAGTTCACACTGGCTCACCAACGCTGGACAATAGAAGACTGGAAAAACTGGTGGTGGTGTAATGGTGTGGGGGATATTTTCTTGGCACACTTTGCGCCCCTTAGCATAGTTTAAACACCACAGCCTACATGAGTATTGTTGCTGACCATGTCCATCCCTTTATGAACACAGTGTACCCATCTTCTGATGGCTGCTTCCACCAAGATAACGTGCCATGTCAAAAAGCTCAAATCATCTCAAACTGATTTCTTGAACATGACTGATTTCACTGTACTCAAATGACCTCCACAGTCACTGGATCTCAGTCCAATAGAGCATGTGCTTGGGATGCTATCATGTCAATATGGAGCAAAATCTCTGAGAAATGTTTCCAGAACCTTAAAGCAGTTCTGAAGGTAAAAGGAAATCCAACCCACTACTAGCAAAGCATACATTATAAAGTATCCAGTGAGTCCATATTTCTGGTAATATTTAATTGTTGACATTTTTTCAACCTTTTTTTTTTTTTTTGTAATTTCA
>VUQS01027773.1:0-13838 GCA_015108495.1 Heterochromis multidens | reverse complement strand
CCGTGTTAATTACTGGTCTCTCACCAGGGGGCTAGAAGGACCTCGGCTATATTAAACTTTCTGAGACACTCTGACCCTGCTGCGGCATTCACACTGCTGTCAAAGTTCACATGCTTCTCCTACATTTTTGTGGAATCTAGAATAAAACATGTTATTATGTGCACTCGGATGAGCCTCCATCATTTGCAGCTGATTAGAAACCCTCATCTGAGCCTACATACCTACACAGCTGCGCAGCAAAGAATTCTCTGTGTTTTAAATGTTTCGTGACAACACAGGATATATTTCTTTGAAAGAGCGTCTTACACAACAGCTCGTGCTTTCTGTGGAGATTCGGTTCAAATTTGAACATGTGAACTTCAGTTGCCCCAACACGCCCCTGCCTGTACATCTCAGGAAAGCAATGAGAGCTCGGAGGACAAATGAGGTAATACTGTTACACCCTAATAAAAACACATTGTCAAGTGAATGGGAAACCAGAGTACTACACTGCCTGGAATGAATAGCAAACACATGGCAGCCCCAAGTTAAAATGCACTTGTGTAACAAATTAAGCACGCTGGGCTCTTTCATTTTTATGAACATCTGTAATTTGTGAAATTAAACATGTGTGATCACTGCAGTATTGTCTTCCAGGTTGCACGGCTTAACAAGCGGCAAGAAATATTGGATTTTCTTTTAAATGATTATACAACAAGGCGTAGAGTCTGTGTAACCTCACACTGGTGCTTTGAGCTAAATGCTAACATCATTATACTAACACAGTCACAGTGCTAATGTTAGTTCGGTGAGGTTAAGCAGGTATAATGATTGGACATTCATAATTTTGGCTTAGCTGCCACAATGTCTACTTCTTCTGCTTTGTTATTTTCACTGTCACAAACTTGTTACACAACCGTCTTGCAGATGACCTCATCACTGGCCCTATGTGGAGTTTTAGAAGAAAATTATACTTACACTATACAAGTCTCAGCTAGCTCAGCCCATAACAAGTAGCATATGGCAAAGTCTGACTGATGCATTTTCCCTCAAAGTCTGCTTCAGATTAATTATTGTTTCTAATCCTCAAGTCACCTCAATATTCTTGTGTTAGTCTGGGAATACCATGCAGGATGGACATTAGTGTCTAATGTTATGTGATAGCCATGAATCTACTTTGAGGAGTGGATTTACTGGCAGATTGGGCAGACAAAATTCTTCTTTTGTATCTTACTTTGTGTTTGTGGCTGTTTGTGTTTTGTGAGAGGGAGAGAGAGAGCTCAGTAAACAGTGGACAGTCCAGAGTGATGAAGCAGATGGTAATCACACAGTCTAGACAGGAGGTAGGCGAGTAGGAGATAGGCTGCACTGTTAAATAACCACCCACAGGTGCAACATTTTAAAGCTTTTTTTTTTTTTTTTTTCCAAAGACTCTGCTGCACAGATTTCTGCAACATAATAACCAGGCAGGCAAATTATCGCAGTAGCTCATCATGATAAACCAACAGCACTAGACTTGAATATTAATATGATTGAATGGGGAAAAAAAATAGTATAATGCTTTACATACTGTCCTTTATTTGAACAGGGCTCTTTGGTAACAGATGACAAAAAGGCATATGCTAAGGCAAAGGCTGTGAGAGAACCTCAGATGGCCAGCGTGTAGCAAGTACGAGTTATAAGCTTTCCAAACACCCCCACATTGTCTGTTGTCTGCTCCGGGATTGTTCGCTACCTGTGGGAAAAATGAGCGGATTCTCCCTCTGATAAAGTGTGCAGTGCTCTTACCCTTGAGTCTTTTACATAGAAATCAATAAAAACTCATCTCACTTTGCTGACACAGTTTTTACCGAAGTTTTGAGACCACTGACCTGCAAACATTTAAAATTCGCAGCGCATCTGTATTCACAGGCCTGTGAATAATGAAGGGCACAGCAGCATCTTTATGTAAAAGATCATATTCTGTCAATGAGACTGGAGAATCGCAGACTGCAGGGGCCTGGCTGCACAGCCTTCTGCGTAGACTGATAGCACAGAACAACAGGACTGGAGACCACATCTGCACACTGCACACAAAACCTCCATCATTTCCTGATTGTCAGCAACCAATTAACTTGGTCAAATGAGCATTAATTTCTTTCACGTTGTAGAAATGAGTGCCTTTAAAAGAAGAGCTATATGCCACTGAACAGATGATGATGTGTGTGTCATAAAATGCTGTTACAGTGGACCTGCCTTGGTCTGCGTTGACACTTCATAAAGATTAATACTGATGTAGTTATTCACACATTAACAGAAGTGAATTAAGGAATCTTAATCAAATGACATGTGAATCACTTAGACACAGAGAGACATGCTTTATGCTGTCACAGAGTTCAGTGGAGTGATTGTGCCCTCTAGTGTCAGTGTTGTGTATTTCTCACAGGAAAAACAATCTCATGAATTTACCAGACATTTTTTTAAAGAAATGTTCCCTTTTCTGCCATATGCAAAACCTACTTATAGTATTCTTTAAATAACTTAATTTAAAAAAAAAATATGTAGGAAGATCTGTAATTTTATTTCATTGTGATTTAATTACACCAAGCAACCAAATTAGAAGAAAACGGGTTTTTTTGTTTGTTTTTTTAATAGTTTTAATATGGGTGTCTGTCTCTCTGTGTTAGCCCTGTGATAGATCGGCGCCCTGTCCAGGATGTACCCCGCCTCTCGCCCTATGGCAGCTAGGATAAGCTCCAGCCCCCCTGTAACCCTGAATTGGATAAGAAAAAGAAAATGGATGGATGGATGGATGGTTTAAATTTGACAGCAAGATATTATTATTATTGTTTTTGCCAAATTGTTTGTGCCAAACCTTGCAGTACCACGAATGGCCACTTGAGGCTGGCACCAAAAGCAGGTCAGTCCCTTTAAACCTCCCATTATAATAGGGAGGCACATGTTTACAGCCTGCAATACAAAGGGTCCCTATAGCTAGTTTGCCCCTTTGTGACAACTGTACTTAATTGTTTAAAATAAATTAATTTATAGTAACACACCATTAGGTCAGAGACACTTAATGTTTATTTTTATGTGTTTTTTTTTCTGGCCAAAATTATCATCCCATTTGATATCACAGTGAGACACAGATTCACCTTGATAACCAAGTGAACTAGCCAGGGATTGCATTAGCTGAACTCCCATACAAACATGGGCACATCCTATTTAAAAAGTAAGCAAACAAACAAGCATGATGGCCTTAAATACCAAACTTGAGGCTTTAAAAATGGTAGTCCCAAAACAATGGCTGCTGTCATGGTAGCACAGACAGTATAAAAAATGAATGTAGCTACAGTGACATCACGCACTGGGTTTTGAAGTCCCGCTTTGAAGCCTCAACAATAACACTTTGGTGTTTTGAAACCGGATGTGATAAGTCATTAGCCAATTAGCACACCCCAAATAATCCTCCTTTCTGAAACTTATAAAAATAAAAATGTACAAAAACTGACTTAAAGTTTTATTCTATATGACCTGAAATGAGTGACTGAGCCCATACACTCCTCAGGAAAATGTTTACAGAGGTCCCATCAAAGAGGTGTTTTCCCACAGACTTCTATAGAACTGGAAGACTTTTTTGCAACCACAGGTATCGCCACCTGGTGGCCATAAAAATAATGCTGGTTTAAGGCACCAGAGCTGGAAGCTACTCCATCTTTCATATACAGTCTATGCTCACTGCATACACTAAGAGAGGACTTTCCTCTTACTTTTGCTCCATCTATGCAAACTTTTAACAATAAATATTTGCATGTGGTAACCTTTTTTGTTGAAAAGCTTTACATCTGGAGGGATCTTTAAGGTGCCTGTCCATCATGGGTGATGCACTCCTGTGTTTGGGATGCAGACATAGTGCCACCTGGTGGACTTTGTTAAGCTCATATAATTGTGTCCAGTACAGTTTAGAAAAAATTTTAAATTAATATTAAAATAAAAACTACCCAGTAATATAGGCTAATCCTAATATGGGATATCCAAAATTAGGTCTTCTGAGATTTTGAAGTTAACATCTCATGTCTTTAATAGCCTCAATTTAATGTTGTGTAGGTTGTTTAAAAAAAAAAAAAAAACACAAGTATTAATTCATAAAGGGTAAAAGCATATGATGCTCACTGTGTGGTGATTAATTGTATCTATTAAAGTAACTGAGCCATAGTCCGCTGTGGCGTTGAGGAGGAGCTCAGTTGTTTATTCATTCACGTCAGCCCCTCTTCCCTTCCCTTCCCTCCTTCCTGCTACACACAACGGGGACCCACCGTTGTAACTGTTTTTCCCATATTAAAATTAACCACAGCCACGTCGCCACCATAAACCGATTTTGGAATCAGGTGAGTTGCGCTTTTATCTTCCTTTGGAGATTATAGAGGGAACAGAAATGTATATGTGGCGCTGGAGCGTTGACTTGTCCGGCCCGGCGAGGCGGAGGAGGAGTGTTTCAACCGTAACTTATTAAATTCCTCCTGACCAGGCTCGAAAATGTATGCGCGTTATGTGCGGCGATTTTACGGTCTGTGCGCTTTGGGCGACTGTCTTTCGGTGCGGCTTTTCACGCTGTGCCGAAAACAACCGCGCGATGTAGGTCAGCAACTACAGCCAAAATGTCGTCTTCTCTTTTTTTACTTCCACATTCTCTCATGCCACAAACAGATGGCGTCGAGAGAGGGGGATGGAGAGAATGGGGAAAGAGGCGCATAAAGGAGTAGGGGCGACACCAGGCCACATTAGCCATCCCTAATCTAGAACATGCACATGCACATGCACATGCACATAACCCACCCCGTTCATGCCAAAGATGTCTTGCAGGCCTGTCTTCAACAAAGTTTTTGCCGTTAAGTTGTCGGGTCTTTCTTTTTAAAGATGCGGTGCAAGTTTTTTTTGGAGGTGGGGGATAATGGTATATTTTAAGCAGGCTAAAGTGTCGACAGTGCCAGCGTTAGGATAAGGCTGGTCACTGTCAGCTCTAGTGTATGTAACGTACAGTCGAGGCCACATTTTGGTCACAACCCTGCGCAGAGGGGATATTTCCACACCGCAAAGCACCGGGAAGATGCACTGCAGTAACCTGTAGCCAAAGCTGCTTGGCTGCTGCTGTGGGAAAGACAGGCTACCACCAGTTGGCTGACTCCTCTAAGGGCTGTCAGAGATCATTGATAGGCCACACAGGTATCCTCCACTGCACTAATGAGGGCAGTGAATCCAACACTGGCTTGTCAAGGGATGTGAAAGTACTGTAGGGCTGTCTCATTTTTGGCTCTCTGTGCCATTTTCTGTATTGAAATGCAAAGCCAAAGCCAGTAATCATACTGCTGACCTCTTGCATACCTGCCATGCAGTGTCTAATCATGTAATGAGGACGGTGCACTGCATGCAGTAAGGCAGCTGCATACTGTGCATACTAGTTGGCAGCTCAGGGCCTATAGATGTGCTCTAAGTCACTGCACTTCAGTGGCTGGCAGTAATTAAAAAGATATCCTCCCCTTGCGGTCTATGGGTCATCTAATTGATGGTCATTTAGAGGGAAATATTTAAATGACTCAGCAGCGTTCACCAAGGTATCACTGCTGTGCAGATCCCAATTCATGCTGCAGAACTTGCTGTTAGCCTCTTTGAAAGTGACGAATGAGCATCCTGAAATCATGCTTTGACTTAAATGACTCAATCATCTCAGTGCCTAAGGGAGCACAGGGCGTCAACCACCGCTGTCCACCTCAGCCTTCTGTACTGTTAGTGTAGCTGTTTCATCTGAGCATCTTCAGTCATTTTTGGTTTTCTGTTGTTACTTCATGAGTGTTTAAGTGATGTAGGTTTGGTATTTTCAGATTGTGGAGTCTACTTCCATTGCTGTCTTTCAAAGAGTTTATCTATTGGCTCCTGCTACACTTTTTCCTGAACTGTCAAGCAGCTGCAGTGGATGGTCAGTCATGGCCACATCGATTGCTGTGCTCTGCCTCCCTGAATGCAGTTTTGAGGCTCTTTGACTTCCCCTGTTTGATGATAACGATTCCCATCTATTTTTGCAGTAAGGCTTTTCAGCCAAATAATTTTCTTTGCAAAGTTGTTACCTCTCGGCTGGCTGCACACACATTTGTTGTTTGTTTGTTTTTTTTTGTTTTTTTTCCTATTTCAATCCCATATCTCAAATTAATAATGTGTGTAACCAAAAATTGTCAACATCAACAAAAAACACAAACAAGCTGTCGACTTTTGTCTGTAGAACTTAAGTCAAGTTTTACTGTACTTTTTTCACCAGTCACAAAATTGTTGCTGATATTGTTTTCACCGTGTGTGTGTGTGTGTGTGTGTGTGTGTGTGTGTGTGTGTGTGTGGCCAAAAGTCCTCCTAGAGACACAAAGGTGGTTTTGGGCACTTTGTTTCTCTGTCCATTTGGATATGAGTGGCCAGATTTTGTCAAAGTCATGTCAGTATGCATGATAGAGTGAAAACTTTACAGGCGTGGGTGTGGTCCAACCCATTAGTACTGAGTGCTCACATTATAATGCAGTAATTAGAACACATTGATGTTCATTATTACTGGTGTGATCCCATTCAGTTTGGATTACACGGTGATGAATTTCCCCAAGTTTGGATCAATAATGTGTTATTGCACTGCACTGCCGCTGCTGCTGCTGCTTTTCACAATCTGTATGCTACTCGGGGGATCATAAGCCATTCGCTTATGGATCATCATCGACAGGGTGATGGTTGAATATAGTCCAGCAGGGCCAAACAGCAGTCGTATTCCCCATAATCCTAAAAAAAAAACCCCAAAACAAATCCAGTCATCTTATCAGAAAATTAGATGCATCTCTGGCAAATTAAGATAAATGAAAAAATAGGCTTTCTCTATTTTCTCCTTCCGCTCTTTATCACAGTTTGGGAATACAGCTGTGGTAAAAGGTTTAGAATAGCTGATGATGGTGTCAGCACATTGCAGCGCTTTGCTGTGCTGCAGGCAGGGTTAAAAAAAAAAAATGTTTCTCAAAGCACAAAGGCCTGATGTGTGGGGCCTGTTGGTAACAGCTGAACGACCTCCAATGTGCATTGCCTGCTTGTTTGTATGTGCTGCATGAGTGCAGTGTATAGGCCTGTTTCAGCACTACAATGCCCAGACCTTCTGGAAGAAAGCTTTTTCAATTTGGAATTGTTCAAAATAAAAACCAGATTTGGCTTAACTGTGTTCCCAAAGCAAGCTGACAGTTCACGCTGTATGCCTTCATTATTTTGCATTGCTTAACAGATTGGTTGCAGTTTTGGCATGCTTGTGTTTGAATGTTGCACTTTTGGTACCACAACTGTCATGCATTAATCTGACTGTTTTACCCATGAGTGTGAATCAGAACAAAAACCAGTGCTGTCAACTGTTATTTTCACCAGAAACTTTGCTACACATCAGACAGAAAAAGGGGGTCTGGATTTAACCCTCGACTCATCTGTGCCAGCATAATGTTTTCCTCGTGCAAGTGGCATGGCTCGAGGGATTGCAGCATCAGTCTGTTAGTTCAGCCTAAAATATCTCTAGAATAATTGGATGCAATGCCATTTTTATTTTTGAGACATCCAGAATGTCTTGAGGTTTAATCCTACTGTATATGGTAATCACCAGACTTTTCCTGTAGGTTGTTCTCTAGATTTGTCTTGAGAAATACTGGATGCATTGCTATGAAATGTGGTACAAATATTCATGTTTCCCTTAGGATGGATGTTACTGTGGTAATCCACTAACTTCTCATATATGACTATACCCTGGTCCAATTTTTAATGTCCTCCAGTGTCTTAGTTTATGACCAGATTCCTGCAAAATGCTACTGTGCTAAAAATAAACCGAGAAGTTGCACATTTTTTACCGGTATGCCTTAACATGCCTTAACATCACTGTTGCTTATGATGTGCAGAGCCAGTAGCATGGTTGAGGCTCTTGGTCTTGTTAGAATAACAGTATCTGTCTTTTGCTGATAAATATATTAAAAGTTGAAAAACACCAAAATACACGCATAATTTTAATGCCGAATATTTTTATCAAGCAAAGGCCTGCTTTATGGAGTGCGCTCTGAAGGAGCTTTTAATAGACAGCTCCAGTATGTAATGCTTATTAGGTGCGAGTCATGCCTGTCAGTTTTTGTCTCGCTGCTGGTCTGGCTAAATGCTGTCCTTGCCAGCTTTTGCTGTGTGAAGTTGCTAAGAGTTGTCTGGTGAGTCGGTTTGGGCCTGCCAGTATACCCCCAATCATGCCAAATTCCCTGCATGAGAAAGATTAGAAGTGCTGAAGTTATTTTGCTGCAGTCTAGGATAACATGCTATTATACAGTCTGTTAATTATTTTATGGTGGAATTAGTTTTACAGCAGTCAGTCTTTCCTCCTTTTTTTGTTTCCACTTTCATTCTGATTGCATCCTGATTATTAGCCAGACATGAGCAGACCCATAATCATCCAGGCTGATGCGATGCACAATCTGTAACTATATTCAGTGTTAGCCTTTACCATTCAGGTCTCTGCAAGCTTCTATTCAGTTAGCTAACCACCACTTTTCAGCAATGCAGAGTGGTGGCCTAGTTCATGCCCTCTTCAATGTAATTTTAGCTGTGTGTGAGGGTGCATGCATTGTGAACGCTGTCTGTTTCCTGCTCTCTCGTTCCCTCTTTGTTCACTCCGTCTGTGCCTTTATGTCTTCAGTGATAGGACTGTAGTCATGACACACTGCGCAGTACTCTGGTCAGTGATGCTGAGCTGGATATCTGTACTTTTACTGTTGGTGATGTAGGTTTAGCTTCGCTGCACCTCTGTGGATGATGGTGTCGGCCTCCAGGGAGCTGGAGACAATACAGCCATTTTACAGTGTGGGTGTGATTGGCACTTTGTGTTGCTCAGCCATTAGTGCAGATAAGTGGTTTAAACTGAGGAAAAGTAGTTGTAGCTGGAGAACTGGATCAGAGAAGAGAAGTTAAATGTGAGGCCTGCTGGGTTTAGTTTTGTGGAGAAGACAGATTATTCGGAGGTGGAAATCAAGAATAAACGTTACCATATTTGTTTGTTTTTTTTTTTACCTTTGTGGTAATTTGGTATCGATTTTCTTTAAAAGGAATTACAAATGACTGTGAAATTCACACAAGACCTGTGCAAGATGCTGCAGTTTATGGCGATAATTAATAATTAACCAATAATTTCATTATTAACATCTATGGAAGCTCTTGTAGAGGAGTTGTATTGCGCATATTTTCCTATGATATCCAAAGATATTTAAAAGCCTATGTCTCTGTGCTCAGATTTTACTGAGGTATGACTCGGACAAAGAGTAATTTGACTATTTTGAATTTTGAAGGTAATTGCGGCAGTCGGGTGATAAAATCCTAAGGATATACCAGGACTGTTCGTCAAACCATATACTTCCAGTTAGGCACTTGCTGATACTGTGTAACAATATGAGTACTTAATAACATTACAGTCCAACAAAGAGTTGCAGACATAAGCCATGAGGTTGTCTGATCTCACATGTCCTACACACAACAGGAGACAATTGGCTTCAAAATGTGTTCTCAGTATTGGAAATACTGTTTGGTTTAGGCGAGGGTGCAGCAGAGAATTACCTGCTGTCTTCATATGGATGCAGTTGGACATCATAGTGGAATGTAATGGGGAGCTGGCAGGTTAATGTCTGATTTGCCTGCATTTGTTACTTATGTTCTCACATGCAACAGCTGTACACACACACATAGACATGCCCGGGGTTGAATAGAGTGTGTTTCTATGAGTGAGGAGTCTCTAGACGGCTGCAGCTAAGTTTCCTTTCATTGTTTTGATGTCCTCATCTGTTTCTTCGGGCAAAAGTCTCTGAAGCAAGGCCACAGCAGAATCACATCTTCACATCTGATGCTAAAACGGCAGCAGAGCTGGCTTTTTGGGTTAACTTCTCAAAAAGTGCCAGAGGATACAGCATCTTTCCCAGAAGTGTCCAGTGCTGAGTGGCAAGACTGTGGGGGAGCTCATATTTGAGATTCCCTGTATTATCGATGACTGACAGTGGCGGGATCATCAAGAGCCTTGTACCAGGTAAGATCAGTGTCAGCAGTCTGAAAATTCTTTGGAGTAGGCAAAGCAAAAGTGAGGCGTCAAGACGAAAAGTGAAAAATAGCTTTTAAATTATTATGATTTTATTTTTACAGACTATAGGTCTCTCACTTCCTAAGCGTTTGCTGCAAAGTTTTGTTCTTGTGGTTTCTTGCCTCTAGTATTGGTAAAGTTCTTGAACTCTGTGCCATATTGGTTCAGAAAATGTTTAATCAAAGGTCTTGTATTAAATGAGCAATTTTTCACTCCTCCTCAAGACAAATTATCAGATAATTTGCACTCTGTTTCACTTTTCTCATCACTGCTTACCCTAAAATATTTCTAAACTGCTGACATTGCTCTTCCTTCAAATACCTGCTCATTTATTGGAGAAATGTTATGATGACTGAAAGTACACGAGGGTAGTATTGGTGCATCCCTGCTAAAAACTAAACTCTTCTGCTGCTCCTCGGGGTGCTGAACAGTTTGAAAGCTTCATATCTGATGGATTAGTTTCATGCAAGTTTGGATGTATGCAGTGATATATGCAGTGTTGTGCAAATGTTCAAATGATTGGGTTTTTATCAGTTATGTAGTGTCATCAGGGAAGCAATTATCGGGGCCCCCAAATTCATTCTGCAGCATGGCAGTAGTACAGACATAGACCCACAGTGAAAAAGATCTGTCTTCAGCAACAAGAAGAACAAGTAGTCCTGCAACAGATGCAACATCATGGTGAGAATCCGGGATTGCATGAAGAGTGAAGATGTTGAGACGCAACAACCTGCCTCCCAGGCACCTTGAAAAAGTGCACCAATAGTAGGAGAAAAACTCCTAGGGTGGTTGATTTAGGGTTTTTCAGTTTACTGGGCATTGTATGAAGGTAAGGAATAAAATGTATTCATGGCATGATTTCTTGTGACTAAACATTTGCGCAACACTGTATATCTTCGCACTTATGAACATATTTCTGTCCTCTCAGTTGCCAGGTATCTCAGACAGTGACTGTCATAGACAATGACTCTAACAGATGAATTAAAAAAAAAAAAAAAACCCTCTGATTCCAAGACTCAGCAAGCCCTTCTGAAGTGTCCTTGAGCAACTCACTCAAGCTCAGTCTCTTTTGTGGGGGCGCTGTTGTATCAGCAGCAGAAATCCACCTGGTGAAGACAAGAGAAGAGAATTGACTTTTTACTCTCTTTGTGTTCTATGTTGTACTTTCACTCATGTCTGAGTGGGACGTCTGGATCCTGATCACCGCTGTGCATTAAAGGAAATCTCTACCAGAGATGTTTTTTTGGGGGGGGGGTGGCAAAGAGGACAAGGAAGTGATGGAAAAAGTGGGGAAAGGCGGGGGGGGAATGAGTATCTGTAGAAATATGAAGAGCGCGTGATGGAGAGAGAGAGGAGGAGAAAGGAGCGATGTAGTTTGAAAGTGTTACAGCTACAAAACACTGGAACAAAATGGTAGGCCCACAGCAGCATTTAGCAGAGCAGCTGAGCTGACTGCGTTTTTCTCACACTTCTGTGCAAAGTGTGTAATTATTTCTTTGTTGTTAAGTGAATTTGTTGGACAAAGGTGAGGCATGGCTGGAATAAAATACAATGATGACCTCATATACATTAAACAAGATGGGAATTGTTGTTTATGTCCGTGAGAGCAGTTGAGTGTTTAGCTCTTAAGCAGTGTTACCTTAAACCTGCTGTGAGCTTTGGCCACATCTTCAAACAGTGAAACTGAAATTCAAATCATCCAAACACATCTACATTTTTCCCCCCCATAACACATTTTTCTTTAATTCATGTAGCTTTTGGGCCGAGGGAGCTTTGTTTAGGGTCAGTACAGTGTGAGCTCTCGTCAGTGGTGCACGACCTCGGCGCTCACTGCTTCTGTCCTGCCATTTAAAATAGATTTGTCAGTTTCTGTGCAGTGCTGTCGTTTACTGTGCTGCATGTGTGTTCCTGTCACACTGCTGATTAAGTGTGAGGTTGAGGTTGATGCCGATAATGTTTGTGTGGGTTTACACTAACGTTAATCTGTACGGTCAAATGTTTAATGCTGCTGTCACTGTGTTTTAAACATGTTTTAAATTTTCTTTTAGGAGCTCCAGGCTTCCTAAGTATGTAGTAAAAGATGACACATTACATCTCAGGACTCATTAAAAAACAAACAAAACAAAAAAATGTTTGTGGAATAGATTTGTGATTGTTAAAAGAAGTAAAATACATTTACTATAATTTACCATTGCTGTAAACATACACCTAAAACCTCCTCTACTAACCAGCAATAATACGATTTCTTTTTTATGTGTGCGTAACGTGGAGTGAATGTGGCATTTTATATATAACAATAAATTCCTTTTAATTGAACAAAATGTGAGACTTTAGTATGAAGTGGATTGTGGCTAATTTTCTTAGCCAACAGCCAACAGCATAGTCAGTGTATTCTCTTTGCAGGGTGACAGATACTGCTGTTCTGAGAGATGCCACAGCCGTCAAAAAGATATGCACAATGTGTCCTTTGGCGTTGCTGGCTTGATGGCCATGGTAATACTGGAAAGCAAGAGATAATTATCTTCTTTAAGGGTGAAAAAGTCCACTTTTGGAGGTTTAAGTAATGGCTCTGGAGTAAGTCACAGTTTGAAGCCCGAAGACCTCAGTTCATGTCCAGTTTGGGAGCTTTGCATTTTATTTGTACTTTCTTTGCATTGGCTCTCACTGTCTGGTTAGGTTTAGGCACCAATGCTGGTATCAGTACCCATCAGTACGCTTTCTGGCACTTTACTCGTTTCAAAATAATAAATTAAAAATATTCTCTTACAAAATAAGTCCACACTTCTCAGTTGAAACATTTTGTTGTTTATTTACAACATTTTACACATCAGACAAGCTGCCTTGGTGGCTGTCTGATAGTGTCTGTGATGTTGACGTCACAGTGTTTGCATATTACACTATTAAGCAGTAATGCCAGACTATTATTGGTTATGGTTACATAACCAAATCTGAACAAATAATTCAGATTCCTCCTGTTTTGCTGTATTTTCCTGCACTTTCTCATGGAGACAGAAATACACAAAAAAGATGTCAGATATTCCTACTCAGTATGCCTTAGTGCCTTAATATTGTTTGAATTGATAATGTTGGCACATATTAAACTTACTACTCATTAATGTTTGAAAAACACTTCTGGCGAACAACGTAATGTGAAAATTAGACTCCTGCATGGATTCACAACTTTCTCAAATCAGACATGACGCACAGACTCAGTTACACTTTTGGTGATGTGTTTTAATTATTTATTTATTTTTATTGCAGTATTTCTTAAGTCAGGTGGTTTCATGATACATTACCAGTCAAAAGTTTGGACACACCTTCCCATTCAATGTTTTTTCTTTATTTTCATCCCAAAACATGTTTTGTATCTTAGATTCTTTAAAATAGCCACCCTTTGCTTTGATCACTGCTTTGCACACTCTTGGCCTTCTCTCAATGAGCTTCATGAGGTAGTCACCTGAAATGGTTGTCACTGCACAGGTGTGCCTTGTCAGGGTTCATTTGTGGAATTTCTTGCCTTCTTAATGGGGTTGGGACCATCAGTTGTGTTGTCAGGAGTCAGGTCGGTACACAGCTGACAACTATTTGACAACTGTTAGAATTCATATTATGGCAAGAACCAATCAGCTAAGTAAAGAGAAACAACAGTCCATCATTACTTTAAGAACGGAAGGTCAGTCAGTCCGGAAAATTGCAAAAACTTTGAATGTGTCCCCAAGTGCAG
>VUQS01027772.1:0-10721 GCA_015108495.1 Heterochromis multidens | reverse complement strand
GTTGGCGACCTGCACCCCGACATCACGGAGGCTATGCTGTATGAGAAATTCAGCCCAGCCGGACCGGTGCTTTCCATTCGGGTTTGCCGAGACATGATCACCCGGCGGTCCCTGGGATATGCTTATGTGAACTTCTCACAACCAGCTGACGGTAAGAAGGGAAGGAATCGTTGTGCAGTTTGAGCATGTTGCTTCCACAAAGCATGAAAATGTTGCCATAATACCAGTGTGTTTCCAGTCTCCCCTTTAAACTGTGTACATAGCCTAAAATTAATGCAAATACATTTGGTTGGTGTTAATTTTGCAGTCTGAAATGGTCCTTGCAGTTCTTCAGACTGGATCAGTCATTTGACCTACATAAGCACGTCCCAGTTCTTGTGTACAGTTGGTAATATAGCAGCCTATGTGTGTCTACTGTAACTAAAGCCCTCAGAACATGCAGAGTTTAAACTGTCCTTAAAAGTTGGCCAAAAATAAATAAATTATTCCCATAAACTGCAGCTCTAAATTTGGGTATATGAAGTCCTTCCCTACACCTTTTTAAAACCCAAAATGACCCATTTCTGTTCCTATTTAAAGGGCCAATGAGTTGAGTGAAACTAACTCCCATTGCCCTCTGCTGGTATGTTCACCGAAAGCATGAAAGAGACAAGCACAGCTGAGCCCCCTGCACTGCTTGTTGCTTGTTTGGCCTGCTGGTTATGTGTATATTCACTGCAGATTCAAATGGAAAAAACTTGATCCTGTTTCTATTTGAATTTAATCCCAGCTTTAATAGTTGGATTAGTTCACTCACACTGTTGGTTTATCTGTAAAATCCTTACCACTTAAGCTGTTAATCTGTCATGATACACAAAAGTGAATGTATATGTAATTATATCAGCAATGTTAAGTACTTTTTGTGATAAAATGTTTCCAGTTACAATGCAGTAGTATCAAAGCACTGAGCAAAGGTAGCAGGTGTTGTGGTTCTCTTTGGAGGCCCGCTGACACTTTGTCCTATCAACAAAAACACCTGTCACAGCTTATCTGAGCTCGAGTCGGTTACCAAAAGCCAAAGTAAATGATAGGTTACAAGTGGCTCGCTTCCAGGGTATCATTCCGTTATAAACGTGAGAAGAGCCACAAGTTAGAAGACACCGTTTGTTACTGGAGGTGTAGACACCAGGGGGGAGGGAGTGTTAGCTGCTGAGTATTTAAATGGAGTCCTGAGCACATGTCTGTGGGGCAGGAGCTTGTTGCCTGAATAATACAGTTACTAATGAAAAACTATACCAAAGCAGTTGTTGGTAAAGATGATTTCATAAGAAACAAAGTGGGTTTCATGCTTCTTTTTGGTCTCTGTTGGATTTCTTAATGTCACAATTGTATGTGTAAATCACAAAATCAGGTGTCTCTCTTCTGAGCATTCTTGTTAAACTTGTCTCTTCCCCATCAATGGTAGAGAATGCTCTACTCACACTCCATGCCAGCACATACCTCTCAGGACCCCTCTCTAAATATAGCTTCCCCCTGAGCAGCCCAAAATGTGCCTGCTCTATAATGCTTAAATGACAAATGGTTAACAATAATGGGCAATTCAAGACCATTTTCTGTTCTAAATGAGACAGTTAATATATGAATGTATAACAAAGGTCACTTTGGCTTTTTTTTAAATAAAGTTTCCAACTCTGAACCTTCCCGAAGTCCCCATTTTTGACGGTGACCACACACCTTCTCTGAGCACACAGGTTGTGAAGTACAATTGCAAGCCAAACTGCTGATGCCAGCAGACGCAAGGCAGCTCCGTTTTGTTTACCAGACACTTTCAGCTGGAAAGCCCGGCGCGTGTGTGTGTGTGTGTGTGTGTGTGTGTGTGTCGGTTACTGTAGAGTGACTGAACAAAAGGATGTTTGGCATGTGTGCCCACAGGATGTGTGAGGAAAAACATGTGTAAATTTATTTAACTGGGCATACAAAGTACAGAATAATTTGAGGAAATGCAGAATAAAGGCCAATGCAAACACATTACTGCTCATCTCTACCATCTGACCTGATATTCTGATAGTGTTTAGGTGAAGGCCTGCTGCATTACTAAGTGGCATGTGGCCCAGCAGCATGTGGTTAATCAGAAAAGGGAGACACGTGCTCCAAGCTGAAGCTGCCCCCACACTTTTCCCAGCTGCTTGCATACAGCTCATCAGCCTCATTGTCTACTGCAGTACCTTAACCCCTTTACATGTTAATGCCCTGTTTTAATACATTCCACTGTAACTTTGTTTTTATCTCTTTTATTATTATTGTGCAGATGTTTGTTCCTAAAAATGGCTGCATTATAATTGTTGCATGGTATCGGCAGATAAGACAATTCTGTACACGACTGAAGCATGATACATATAGGTGACTCATATGTTTTCTGACACGTAAACAACCACCTGTGTCCTTTCCCATGACCCCTCTGTCCTTCCTCTGGCAGCTGAAAGAGCCCTGGACACCATGAATTTTGATGTGGTGAAAGGGAAGCCAATCAGGATCATGTGGTCCCAAAGAGATCCCTCCCTCAGGAAGTCGGGTGTGGGCAATGTTTTTATCAAGAACCTCGACAAGTCCATTGACAACAAAGCCCTGTATGACACCTTCTCTGCCTTTGGCAACATCCTCTCCTGCAAGGTACAATTGTCATAACACTGATTTTATTTATTTTTTCTTTCTGGTTTGAAATTTAACACATGCGCTTAAAAACCCCTATGCATTGTTCCAGCAGGGAAACTAGTCAAATTCCACCTTGCGCTTAAAATAAAGTAGCCAAATTTAACATAAGTCTTTACAGGACAATGGGATTTTCTTCAAAAACAACACATCAACTGATGTTTATCTCTCTACTCTAGAATGCACCAAGTATGCATTTTTTTGGGAGTTGCAGATGTACAAAAAGAAGAGAAATAAACATATCCCCTACACCTGTTTCTTAATGTAGACCTTCTAGGACTTTCCATATTTTGTCTTACTAGTACATGTCCACGCTACAGTATTGTTAGGTCTGTTCATGCTGTTGGCAAACTGATACAGCAGAATGTACTTCCATCTACGTATGAAGAAAGGACCACGTCAGTCATCTATTGTCTAAAGAATAAGTGCACTGCTTCACTCATCAGCCAGATACTGTCCACCACCATTAAGTCTATAGTGAAAAACAGGTATGCAAGATTTTATCAAATATACACCCATATTGATGCCATAAATTAACTTTCCTTATGGTTGCGTATTTAAATGCCTTATGGTTTACTTTTGCGTGTCAATAACATGTACCTGACAAAAATGCAAAAGCTTATATGCTTGAAAAAAATAATTGTTTTTTTTAGGCTGGACTAATTCACATGGCTTCAAATCCCATAGCCTTTAGTACCATTAATACAGTTATTTATCACATTCAAATTTTATACTCAGTAAATTATATGCAGTAAATATATGTTGTGGATCCTCTACAATGCTCAGATCCTGCTCTAAATAATAATAAAGGTCATTTTAGTCTATTGTTAGGTGGTTGCCAGGCAACAGATCATATATCATAACAAGTTTGAAGGATGTAAATTAGATGTTATTGTCATGATACTGCTTTTATATGGTGTTATAGGTACATAAATGCTAAACACTGCGGCAACTTTAGCCGTTGGTAGGTGGTTGTTAGGCAACATGATGACGTCACAAAATCTGATATAGATACAGTAAGTTGCTGAACTCCTGATTGTGCAGGAGGAGTTCATGGACAGAGAGAGAGATGTGGTGTATTATAGTAAGATTACTGTTTCACTGGTGGATGCTCACATTACACATGGGCAGTGTTTCCAATAATGATGTCAGCGTATGTACAAATAATCCCTGAAAGCCAAAAGCTCAGGATTCGTTCAAACTTTCTGTTTGTGAGGGTCACCCGTTTTGAAGATAGCTGGCATAAAGCGAGGGAGTCCTTAAAGAGAGGAGCTAGAATGGATGGTTTTGGACAGAGGATGAACTGAGAGGTTCCACTAAGCCCTGGTATAAGATATATTTTGAATTTTTAATCATGCAAAGCTACTCTAGAAAAGAGCATAATGGGTCCTTTAAAGGAATACTTAAAACAGTTTGGGGAAATACATTTATTCACTCTTTCTGACAAGGAGCAATATCACTCTTTGCTAAATGTAAAAGTATAGCCAGTATGAGTGACCTAATGTCTGCTACTTGCATCTTAAAAGAAAAGAAACTTCAATAAAAACTGTGAATAATGTATAAAAATTACAAAATCTGTTTTTAAAAGAGCTTACCAATAAATCTCCACAAAACATCACTTTTACACTGGGCAGATCCAGAGAAGTGATAAAACTGATACCACTCACCTTACGTCACTCTCAGAAAGATGCAATGAAGTGTTTAGTTTAGTTTATTAAGATCCCCGTTAGTCACAGCCATGCAATAGATATTCTTCCTGGAAAGTGTATTTTTCCAAATGTTGAACTTGCTTTAAACTTAAGGAACTGTCTACATTCATAGGCATGTTTACACGTGTCTTCTGTCCTCTAGGTGGTGTGTGATGAAAACGGCTCCAAGGGGTACGCCTTTGTCCATTTTGAGACCCAAGATGCAGCTGATCGCGCCATTGAAAAGATGAACGGCATGCTTCTGAATGACCGCAAGGTGTGAGTGTCCGATCATCTTTGAACTGGAGACTGTGGATGTTTAATGTTTTTGGAAGACTTTTGAAGGTTTTGCCTGAACTTCAACCTGATTTTGATATAATAATATAATATGAAAGTTATAATGACCCTGAAAATCGCAGCTTATGTGCATCAAATTGTGTTATATTCTGTGTCTAAAGTATAAATCTGACTTGTCTGTTCTACATTTGTGTTGCGTGAACTGACTTCTTGTGTCTTTTTTCAGTTAGTGAGTTTGTGTGTGAATAATATGACTAATACACTCATCTCTTACTACCGCCAGTCTGAAGATAACCTCTAAACTAAGAGACAACAGACTAAAACCCTCTTACTTTTCCTTCCTACCAGTTGCATTTTCTGTTGCTTCAGTTCACTTGCTGGTCACCCATCTTAGAGTGTTTGTGTGTGTGTGTGTATGACCATGCTTGTGTGTTTTAGTGATGGATCGAATGCAGGAATGCAATACTGGATGGCGGAAGGGGAGAGGTCATCATGGCAAGGTATATAAGATCATTTGGTCCTCCTCAGCTTTCCTTTGTACTGTTCCTCCATCCCTCTCCATCTACCTCCACATCAAGTTTTGGACCAAGAATTAAGATGGTTGCCACTGTGTTGTCTAGCATGCCAACATATCTGCCTGCCTCTGGTGATATTAACAGCAGCTGAATGTATTGTATTCGTTGTTTACCCCAGGAATGATGAGTCCCATGATGACACGTAGCTGTGAATTTGTCTTGTGGATGTTGTCCCTGTTTTTGTGTTTGCGGGGTTAGGTTTTTGCTGATCATTCTTAATGTGGAACCCTGGACAGCCAGTGTTTTTTAGACTGGAAAATGGAATTCAAAAGAGATGGAGTCTGGTTTGGTTTTTTTTGGGTTTTTTTTTTCTGTTTTGTCTAGGCTGTTTTACAAGAGTGTGTCTGTGCTGTTCTCCCTCTGTCTTCAGGTTTGTGGGTCGTTTCAAATCTCGCAAGGAACGGGAGGCTGAACTCGGTGCTAAAGCTAAAGAGTTTACCAATGTATACATCAAGAACTTTGGGGACGACATGGATGACGATCGGCTGAAGGAGATTTTTGATAAATACGGTAAATTTAAATTTGTTTGTCATCCCCTTCAAGCTCATTTCCTGGTGAAGAACTGCAGCATTTGCAGCACTTCTGCTACTTTTAGATCGCTCCATGATAATTCTGTTCTGACAGTGGGCATGTGCAGTTTCACCATGGACCTGTAACTGTAAATGATAGCAAAACAAAATGTCTGTGCCAAAATTGCCCAGCTTTCATGATGAAGATCATTACTGGTGGCGAGAGCTGGGTCTCCAGCTACAATCCAGAGACTAATCATCATTCTTAGTCCAAGCCTGAAGGTGGCACACCTGGTCAGTTGGCCAACAAGCAGCATGCTTGTTGTGCACTGTGAATATGTCCTCCAGGGTACGACTGTTGAAACACAGCGGGGAGTTGAGGTACCTGGGAGAGATCAATCAGCCAAAAAGACCTGAATTGTGGCTCATTGTGTCAAGTTTTTGCTCCCTGCTCTACACCCTACTCGCCACACTTGGCTCCATGTGACTTTGACCTCTCCCCGAAAAGTAAATCCAAGTTGAAGGGTCACTGTTTTGACACAGTAAAGAAGATCCAGCGCACATTTCAGATACACTTCAATGTGGTCAGAACAGAACTTCCAGGGAGAGATCCAGTTGTAGCAGGTGCACTGAAAGCATATCATATGTTTTACCTTTAATGGATAGAGTTCCAAAGCTTTGTGATTATACCTTCTCTGTGCTTCATCAGTTTCCTTGTGTAGCCAGGTTCTTTCATTTTCCATCCACTTATTTTGGCCTGTGCAGGTAAAACACTCAGTGTGAAGGTGATGACAGACCCCAGCGGCAAATCCAGAGGGTTTGGATTTGTTAGTTATGAAAAACATGAGGATGCTAACAAGGTACTTTGGACTTTTGGAAATGTGTCAAGTGTATGTTTATCAATTTTCTCTGATAAATATGGCTTCATTCAAAGGCTGTAGAGGAAATGAATGGCACTGAACTCAATGGGAAGACTGTGTTTGTGGGCCGAGCTCAGAAGAAAATGGAGAGGCAGGCAGAGCTGAAGAGGAAGTTTGAGCAGCTGAAACAAGAAAGGATCAGTCGTTATCAGGTCTGCAGAAACTATAGGTCCTCTGTCAAATTAGACCAAGTAATTCTATATGTTAATGTTATTAAATAAGGTGCTGTTTGTGAATAAAGGTTTCCTTTTGTTTCAGGGAGTTAATCTTTACATTAAGAACTTGGATGACACAATAGATGATGAGAAACTGCGAAAGGAGTTCTCTCCATTTGGCTCAATTACAAGTGCTAAGGTAAAAGAAATCAGGCTGATGGCTTAGTACACTATGAATAAATAAGAGACATCAACAGTTGAATGTTTTAAGTTACCTAAGTTGTCTGTATTTTAGGTCATGCTAGAGGAGGGTCGCTCCAAGGGCTTTGGCTTTGTCTGCTTCTCCTCCCCCGAAGAAGCTACCAAGGCTGTGACTGAAATGAATGGACGTATTGTTGGCTCTAAACCTCTCTACGTGGCTCTTGCTCAGCGCAAAGAGGAGCGCAAAGCCCACCTTACCAACCAGTACATGCAGCGAATAGCTGGCATGAGGGCCATGCCGGCTAATGCCATCATTAATCAGTTCCAACCCACCAGTGGCTACTTCATGCCAGCTGTGCCGCAGGTGTGAGAATCAAATTCAGACTTGATTTTTAAAGAGGCTCTAATGAATATTTTATATCAAAAACTTATTGCATTACCATGTTTAATATGAAAGGCCTGTATTACAGTCACAAATGCCCAGATACTTATCAATTTACAGTTCACCTCCAGCCTTCAACTTTACTGTTTTTATTCAGAGCCACAGGCAGATGTTTTTGTGAAAAAGTGTATTTCAGTCACAGCCACTATGGTTATGATTTGCAAAAACTTATGTTAGTGGAGCTCACACCTCCCCACTCTTCCATGTGCATACATGGAAAGACAGAAGCAGGGAGAGTAGTAGCAACACCTCCTGTTACAGAACAGAGCAGGCATTAATGGCATGGAAAGTGGAGGTGGGTTGCAAAGTGGATTGGAGAGGCAGCAGCAATTTAAATTGCAAATTCACCAGGATTGGCTTCATGGCCTGCCTGAACTAAGGCAGGACTCAATGTAGGCTACCAGAGGAGTATCAAAATACAGACTAGCTGAATTGGTGACAATTTGTTGTATGTACTGGAGCATTTAGCAGCTTAGAGCCAGTTATTTCCCTTAGGAGATTGTGGAGAGAGACCATGGTGGTTTACATTCATCAAGTGAATAGAAAAAGCAGTGTTTTGCTAATTACAGTATCAGCTTAAAGGGGCTAATAAGTCAGTATTGTGTTGTCAGGATCATTTTGATTGCCTCCAAGGGCGCATATGTTTAATTCCTAAGTGAAGTTTTTCAAGATCTGGAATGTTGATGGAAATAAATGGAACAGTATTTCATTTTAGTAAAGCTAGAAAAAAGATTGCATGAAATAAAATCAACAGTTTTAATATGATTTTGTTTTTAAAGATAATACATTTAACTTTCTTGTGCCCATTAGGCTCAGAATAGGACTACGTACTATGCACCCAATCAGCTGGCCCAAATGCGACCAAATCCCCGATGGCAGCAACAAGGTGGACGAGGTCAAGGTGAGCCCGTGGAACATGATGGTGCATATGTCTGTGATATAATAAACATTATACCATTAAACTAAAAAGGATTTTTTTTTTATTACTCACATTGATTTTTCTGCCCTTTCATCACTCCCAGGTGGTTTCCAAGCAATGCCCAGCTCGCTGCGTCAACCAGGGCCCCGTGCCAACCTGAGACACATGAGTCCTAGCAGCAGCACACAAGGCCCACGAGGTACATTCACAAAAAAATTTACATCATCAATTTGTTGACTATGGCTTTGGAATTTATTGATGTTATGTAAAGATGTTTTTCGTGTTAATAAAATACTTTAATTTTAACTTTAATTCTGCCTCATTTTTTTTTCTCTTCTCTGCTAGCTGCTGGTCAGACCATGGCTCCTCGTCCTTCAGTCGGAGTCCCTGGGCCTCGGGCAATGCCTCCTTACAAATATGCTACTGGTGTCCGTAACCCCAACCCCCAGGTGGTTCAGCCTATTGCCTTACAGCAGGTATCACATCAACTGCTCCCATATTAAGCATCCAAATTTTGACACATTTTTCCTCATTATGTCTTAACTGTCACTTTCAGACTCAGCCAGCGGTGCATGTTCAGGGCCAGGAGCCTCTCACAGCCTCCATGCTGGCTGCTGCACCCCCTCAGGAGCAGAAACAGATGCTGGGTAAGACTCACATTTACCAACTAATGTTGTTCTGTTTTATTTGGCTAATTTATACTCACTCACTTTTTTTTTCCTCAACAGGGGAGCGTCTGTTCCCACTGATTCAGGCCATGCATGCTAACCTGGCAGGAAAGATCACTGGTATGTTGCTGGAAATTGACAACTCTGAATTGCTACACATGCTGGAGTCCCATGAATCTCTGCGTTCAAAGGTACTTCACTACCTCAGGAAGACTGAAACCTCTGTTATCCATATGCTAAACTGTGTCATTCCTCATTTTTGCCTTTATGTTTGTACAGGTAGAGGAAGCTGTTGCAGTTCTACAGGCTCACCAGGCGAAGAAAGACGCCACCCAGAAAGTGGGTGGCATGGCTCCTTCTGCTGCTGCTGCCACATCCTGAAGACTCTGTGCTATTGTAACTTGGTATGGAAATACATATTTAGTCAAGCTATTCAATCAGGTTGATTAGGTCATACATAATAAAGGTTTTGTGGCACTAATGGGAAGACATTGTGTTGTTTCAGGGCACAGAAAAATGAACAGAGTTGGGAAGAGACGCACTACACTGCAAAGCCCAGAGTCTTCTGAACAATCACACAAAAACAAAAATCAAGAAAAAAAAAAAAGGAAAATCTAATATTAAATATATACTTTGAAAAAATATTACACAATGCATAATTTTGTAGTTCTGTAATACTTTTAAGCTGCATGCCAAATGCAGTGATGCAAATGAATCTTGAATGAAGGCCCTTTATTTTGTGGCAAAGGAGAGAAACCTTTTTCTGGAAGGAAAAAGAGCCTTGTTCTTTGTCTTTGCTTGAAAGCTTTATGTTTGATGTGAAATGACTCCTCCATCCTAACATGTTATCAATGGGTGTGTGGTAATTTCAATAAAGGGATGATATATCAAGGTGACTTGTCTCTTGTTATTTTAATTTTTACGAGTAACCCTTTTTAAATCTGGCTGAAGGGTAAACAGTTTGCTCTAGTGTAAATATTTGGACAATGACGCCATATCTTATAATTTTGCCTCTGTTACACCACCATAGTGGATTTTAAAACAATCAAGATGTGATTGAAAAGTAGACTTTAAGCTTTAATTCAAGGGGTTTAACAGACAGATCGCTTTAACCGTTTAGGAACTGAAGCCATTTTTTTTACATAGTCTTGTATTTTCAGAGGCTCAAAAGTAATTAGGCAATTAACTGACAAGCAGTTTCATGGTCAGGTGAGCCTGTCTACTTCTGGAAAAACTGATGAAACCGAGGTGAACTTGCACCAGAATGATGGCAAGAGAAAACTGTGGAGAAGGAGAGAAACGGCTCACGATCGACCGCATCATCACACGCTTCCACAACAGCTTCTTTCCTGTCAGACTGATGGCAAAAACAAAATAAGAACAAACTAAAATCAAATTTATTCAGTGCAATATATACTTCTATGTGCAATACACATTTCAGTGTGCAATATATACCTAAATGACGTGCAATATTGTTTTTCAATACCACAGTCATTTAAATGTAATACAGGAGGTACTGTTTCGTACATGAAACTACTTGATATATTGTTTTTGTTATCTTTATCTGTTTATAAAAACAAACACAAAAAATATTGTTGTAAAAAATTGTTTTATACTCTTTTATATATATATATATATCTATATATATATATATATATA
>VUQS01027770.1:1362-23129 GCA_015108495.1 Heterochromis multidens | reverse complement strand
CCGTCCATTCTCTTCCGCTTATCCAATTCAGGGTCGCGGGGGGGCTGGAGCCTATCCCAGCTGCCACAGGGCGAGAGGCGGGGTACACCCTGGACAGATCGCCAGTCTGTCGCAGGGCTGAAGAGCATCTCTGAAAACACAATATGTTAAAACTTAACATTAGATGGGCTTCAGCAGCAGAAGACCACACCGGGTGCCACTCCCGTCAGCTAAGAACAGGAAACTGAGGCTACAATTCACCTACAATAGAGCACCTTTGGGATGTGGATGCGTAGTCAACAAATCTGCAGCAGCTGTGTGATGCTATCGTGTCAATATGGACCAGAATCTCTGAGGAATGTTTCCAGCACCTTGTTGAATCTGTTCCATGAAGCAGGATAAATGGGGAAGTGTGAAGATCTGAGAGGCTGGTGGTATGGAGTGGTTAATCTTTGCATCAGAGTAATTGGCAGAAAAGTTTCACTGATGCTTATGGAGAGATGCTTAAGTCTGTCCTGTTTTGTCCAAAACCACAGAATAATCTAAATCATAATTATCACTTTGAAACAATTTTGTAAAGCACAATTACTACAGCAAGTGCAAATTAAAGTGCTTTACAATAACAATAAACCGAAGAATATCACTGGTATAAGGATTAACTAAAATAACAGGATAAATGAAAATAAAAAAGCAAAATAATAAATAGTCTACAACATAAGGCAATACGGCCAATAAAAGCACTAAATAAGTGTGATAATTAATTACAGCAGAGCTACATGAACATAAACTTAGAAATAAGCATATTCCAAGTTTTATTTAATTAATTATAAATTGTTAACACATCATTTATAAAGTATAAAAATGCTGTCATTCAGCATGCTATCAATGAGCTTATTATTAAGCAAGACTAAACCATTTATATCCATGTTTATGAATGACATACTAAGGATGAGTAATGCTTTATAAATGATGAATCAAGTATTATAGTATGAATTAACTAATACCTTACTAATGCTTAATAGTGTGTAGTTATTATAAAGCGTTACCCAAAAATGTTGTGAGAAATGTGACAAAGCAACTGAGAAAAAACACTGTAAATCTGAAACTGATGGATGGCTTGAAGATAACTGTCTAAGTCTATATTACGCAATACTATTATGGAACCAGATGGTTCACGTAACTATAAAAACAGATCCTCAGTTCACCTCCACATCCCTTATTACTTCTTTGTACTGTAGCATGATGAATTTGGTTCCACTCATTTCAGTTTTCTATATGAAAATCAGTGTCAAACATTTGTGTCCACATCAAAGGAAAAATGTACCATTAAATGTATTTATGATTATGGCTTTTCAGAAAGACATTATTTGAAAATGACCCTCAGATCTCAGGCTTTTATTCACACAGTGTAAAGGAAGGTGCGGAAATGTTCAGTGATTCTGTCATAGAAAAAGTGGTGTCCTATTTTCTGTGATGACTTTTAGATTCTACCTGGTGAAAGAAGAGAAAAAAATTGTGATTTTATCACACTCTGGATGTGATATTTTTCCCACCAGCTGCACTTACAGCTGTTTTAATACTATGCAAAAAGTACATAGAAATGCTCAAAGGTCAGGAAAATACATCACAAATACCATTTTTGCTTTTGATAGCAATGCTAGCATATCAAGTTGTGATAAAGACTGGTCTAAAGGATATTTCAAATAAACATAAGACTGAGCTTGTGATACCCATTTTGGCATGCATGAGTGAATGGATTGCAAAATAAAAAACCTCTATTCCCTATGCTCAGGCATGGATCAATGGATAAAGAAGATGGAAAATATCTGCTCTTACGTCATAGTCAGGAAAGCTCACAAAGTAAAGTCATCCTAAAGTTCAATATCTCTTTAATGCGACAACACATCTGCAGCATTACCTCGCCCTGGCACCCTTTTACCTTTGCAGGCTTTCATAGTCAAGCTTAGCTGGGCAAGGCCCTTTGGTCAGCACTATCCTGCTCATCCAGCTTACATAACCAGATATTCAAACGCACACATAGATGTTATCTACAAGGTATCTGACAAGGATTACTGAGGCTTTATGTTTAAAGCTGTATGTGCTGTGTGTTAGCAGACACTGTTTGTCTGAGTGTGGATTGGGGCTGCTAACCATGGCCTGACAGGCCCATTAGTGACATCTCCTTCATGGTTGCTGAAACACACAGTATGCTGTCTGTCTTCTGTCAGTGTGTCCTCAGTACATATTCATCAACATGTTCATCAGCTTCACTTTCTTAACCCTCTTTGCTCTAAGTGGTCATTAGTGATGATAGGGTTAGGGTCATCACTGATGATTACTTAGATCACAGAGGATTAAAGATAATACGGCCAGTGACACTGTTCCTATTGGAAACACATAACTTCTATCAAAAAGACTGGTTTAGAACATCAAAAACCAGTCTTCATTCTGACAACATTTCCATCTATTGTGATGCAGTGGATTTAAACACACAACTTGGCATTTGACACTGATAGGTCTTAAAGCAGCACATATGTGTGAATTTTATAACTAAATGTTTTAAGTATCACAAACTTCATATATATATATATATATATATATATATATATATATATATGAATTGTGTGTTGACATATTACAAGTCTGTCATAAAAGGCCGATATTCAATGTATCTGCCAAAACTTGTCTGACAAAGTATGTACTGTATATGATTTTTCATGTTTACTCTTGAAAATCATCATCAGCTTTTAACAGCTACGTACATAATTTTTGTAGCCCTGTGACACTCATAGTCCTATTATTGAACAATTAAAAAGTGACCTTAGGTGTGAAGCAGGACATGCTAACTTGATTAAGATCTGGAAAGTATTCACAGCCCTTTACTTGTTCCACATTTTGTCATGTTACAGCCTTATTCCAAAATCAATTCAATACATTTTTCACCTCAAAATTCTACACACAATACCCCATAATGACAAAGTGAAAAAAGTTCACTTGAAATTCTTGCAAATGTATTAAAAATAAAAAAACTAAAATATAACATGTACATAAGTATTCACAGCCTTTGCTCAATACTTTGTTGAAGCACCTTTGTCAGCAATTACAGTCTCAAGTCTTTTTGAATATGATGCTACAAGCTTGACACACCTATTTTTGGGCAGTTTCTCACATTCTTCTTTGGAGAACCTCTCAAGCTCCATCAGGTTGGATGGGGAGCGTCGATGCACAGCCATTTTCAGATCTCTCCAGAGATGTTCAATCGAGTTCAAGTCTGGGCTCTGACTGGGTCACTCAAAGTGGTCCTGAAGCCACTCCTTTGTTATCTTGGCTGTGTGCTTAGGGTTGTTGTCCTGTTGGAAGATTAACTTTCACCCCACTCCAAGGTCCAGAGTGCTCTGGAGCAGCTTATCATCAAGGATGTCTCTGTACATTGCTGCATTCATCTGACTAGTCTCCCAGTTCCTGGTGCTGAAAAACATCCCCACAGCATGATGCTGCTACCACCATGCTTCACTGTAGGAATGGTATTGGCCAGGTGATGACCGGTGCCTGGTTTCCTCCAGACATGACACTTGGCATTCAGGCCAAAGAGGTCAATCTTTATTTCATCAGAGCAGAGAATTTTGTTTCTCATTGTCTGAGAGTCTTTCATGTACCTTTTGGCAAACTCCAGATGGGCTGTCATGTGCCTTTTACTGAGGAGTGGCTTCCATCTGGCCACTCTACCACAGCTACACATTGATGGAGTGCTGCAGAAATGGGGCTCAATTTTGAGTGTTATGGCAAAGGCTGTGAATACATGTTATATTTTAGTTTGTTTTTTTTAATAAATTTGCAAGAATTTCAAGCAAACTTTTTTCACTTTGTCATTATGGGGTATTGTGTGTAGAATTTTGAGGTGAAAAATGAGTTTAATCCATTTTGGAATAAGGCTGTAACATGACAAAATGTGGAACAAGTGAAGCACTTCCGGATGCACTGTATGCCAGTACCCATCCTGCTGTGAATGTAAGTCTTCTGTTTAATTTTTGTCTTGTTTCTTTTTTAACCCCTTGCCGCTCTTCTTTCATTGTCTTTATCTCTAGTATCTCTCCCTATCTGCCCCTTCTGTTGTTCAGCCTACAGCGCTATGGGTTTGTTGAGACATGTTGAGAGCCAAGAGCAATTCATTACTTTTCCCTCCTGCTTGCTCCACCGTCAAACATTACACCAACACCTCCTTTTTTTCTCACAGATCTTTGAATTGTTGGAAGCTATAATTCTGAGCTGTGTGAGCTCGTCTACTACTGAAGATTGGAGTAATGTAGTGTAGCAAAATGCTTCTACGCTGATGGTGGCCTCATGTCTGTTTCTGTTGCATCTCGGTGTGAAAGAAGCTCTAGGAGGCTTTAATGAACCCGAAATCCAGGAGAGAGACAACTGAATGAGGTGTAATGATGTTAAAAACGGCTGGTGGTTGAGAAATAACATGAAGCATGACAAGAAAAGGCCAGGTTTGCATTAGAGAAGCAGCACTCCCTAAGACCTTGCAAGCCTGAATATCTGTCACCAGCTACAAAAGAACTCTTCTTTGACTGAGGACCCTTTCTTTGCACATACTTTTACACACAAGAATAGAAACTTCAGACTCAACGTGGGTGTTTAATTCAAGAAGAAGAATTTAAATTCTGTTTTACTGCACATATATATTTTAGAAGGAATTCAGTCTCCTTCAGTTTTTGCGCATTTCACTTTGTTATTATTAAATTTGGCATTTTTCCCGCATCAGTTTACATCCAAATAAACACACTCTTAATAACTATGTAAAAACCTGCTTTAAGATTTTATTATTATTTAATTTTTTTTGTAAAATTATTAAATATCAAAAACTGAAATCTCTCATTTAGAAAGGCACTTTGCTGTGGCATTTCAAATAGCAGTCAATTGCAACTTGTCAGATTTGATTATCCTTGAGATGTCTCTAAAACATGACTGGAGCATACCTGTGACAATCTACACTGCATGTCAGGGCAAAAGCTAATGAATTCCAAGGAACTTTCTGTAGACCCCACTTTAAGTCTATGGAGATCAGGGCAAGGGCATAAAACAATCTCTAAATTCTGGGTGCTCCCAGGGGTAAAGTGGCCTCACTAACTGTAAAATGGAAAATGTTTGGCACTACCATGACTCTTAGCTAGTGATCTAGCCAAACTGAGCAGCCAAATTCCTTTGCAGAGACAGGAGAACTTGCCAGAAGGGCAACCATCTAAGCAACACTACATCACTCAGACTTTTATAGGGCTAGCCACATGACAGCTTAGAGTTTGTTAAACAGAATATAAATATTCTAAAAACATTAGGCAAATGATTCTCAGCTCAGGTGAAACAACACCAGACACTGCTTAACATTTGGCTAATATTCCTACTTCAAACCACTGAGGTGGTAGCCTCTTGCTATTGGTGGATGCTTTTCAGTTGTACGAACACAGCAGCCTAGTCAGAATTGAAAGGAGAATAAATGCAGCCATACTGTATACAGACAGAGTGCCTTGAAGCAAATCTGATTCTGAATGTAGTGAACTGAGGCTGAGGCTATGGTTCACTTTCAGCACAACAGTGACCAAAGGCATACAGCTAAGACAATGCTCGTGCGGCTTCAGAACAAGTCTTGGACTGTCCTTGAATGGCACATGCAAAGCACAAGCTCAACCCACACCTGAACATGGCAGTTCAGACACGTCCCATCCAGTGTGACAGAGATGACAGTGTCAGTCACGACTAATGAGATTAACTGTCCAGATGTGCAAAGCTTATAGAGACTTGGCAACAGTGCCTCTTCAAAGCAATGAATCAAGGGTTAGAATTCTTTTGTAACTGAGAGATTTTACTTATTATATTTTAATACATTTGTGGAAAAACTCTGAACACTTGATTTCATATTTACATTATGGCTTATTGAGTGTAGAATAATGAAGAAAAGGGTCAATTTAAAGTTTGCAGGTATGAACACTTTATGAATTGATAGTATAGCATTATTTGTATATATTATATGCATATATAATGCATATAATATATACAGATATATTATATGCACTGGAAACACCAATGTTGCATTAAAGTATTGCAAAATTTACTGTCAAATAAAATTGAAAAAAGTAAGAAGTCAGAACTGACTACTGACCTATGAACATACTGTTTATAGACATGAAGATGCACATGGCAGTTGGAGATCTACAGGGAATGAAATCAATGTGAGATATAGCAACAGGAAAACATTATATTAATCCCCCAAAACCTGATTACTATGCAAATAGTTATAACAATTAAATCAAAACACATCTGTGCCACAAAATTAAACCCCCTTTAAGAGAGGACAAGGAGGGAGGAGAGCTTTCTTATTGCCCTTTTATCAATACCAATCAACATATAAAAGGTCTCAGCTATTGTTATGAAAATTGCTGCAGTTGGAGCTGTACTGGAAACACCAATATAAATTATATCAGAAAATTAACATATGAACGTTTGATTTTTTGCCCTGTGATAGACTGGTGACCTGTCTAGGGTGTACCCCGCCTTTCACCCGACAACAGCTGGGATAAGCACCATTTGTTTTTAACAGATGGTGAATGATAAATCAAAATGCCTAAGCTCTCAGACATTTATCGTTTTTGATAGGATAAAGCCGTGTCTTGAAGAAAAATTTTAAATCTATTTCTTACATGTATATTATTGTGTTTGTCAACAGGGCATATTCACAGAATAAAAAAAGTCACCTACATTAAAGGAATCACAATTTTTAAGCCCTGTGTACATGTAAATAAAAACACAATTTTATGTACAACCTCCAAAGGTTCTGACTCTCTGGGGAAAGTTTCTGTGGTGGCTAACCAGAACAAAGAAGCTGCAGTCTTGTGTTACACACACATTCAGCTCTAACAAGGTACTGTTTGCCAGACTGCTACATGGTGCCTGTGGCACAAAGAATCTGAAGAAAGAAATAAAGTCATTTTCTAGTACAAGTAGCAGAAAATGCTACTTGTACTACAAAATGGTTTGAGTGATGAAGCAGAAAATATAGAGTATCCCAGACACATTTAAAAAAGTGTTATTTCCATAATGACTTATAATGGCCATTTACCACAGGTGGCTGATCTTATCAGATTCTCTTAAAGGGATAATTTCCCCTTAACATTTGCATGGTAGTATAGACTTAAGACTCATCAGCTGACAAGTAAAAGATAAGAGAAAAGCAATAAACAATAAAGCCAAAGCATCTTGTGTGGAAGAGAAGTGAATATGACCAAGGAATAAAAGTTAAGGTAGAAGCCGAGTCAAATATTAATATATGGAAATTTTAGTTTGCAGAGATGCCAGTGACATTTGTCGTTATAACCTAAGGATGACAGGACAGGTTTTGAAGGTTAGGGGTTAGGGAAGTCTTTGGATTTTCTAACGCAGCTGGTTTTTAAAGCTGCATTAGAAAATCTAAAGACTATTTAACATGGTTATTTTGATTATTTTTCTATTTTTAATGGTTTAAAACTAGGCCTGAGCAATTTATATATCCCTTGTCCACTTATGCCTTCGTGTTCCAGTAGCCCACTTCTCATCAGTATGTGCTGGTTCCTCAACAACTGATGCAGACCTTGTAAATCCAGGTGACATCTGAGCTGGCATTGCTTCAATTATATGTCTCTCACTCAGGTACCAAGGTAGGCTTTGGGTAGCATGGGGAGCCTAGCCTGGGGACCCTTACTGGATGCATGCCCTGGTCAGGATTCAAACCCCTGACGTATTATTACAAAGACAGGTAGTGTTACCACTACATTATCCAGCTGCTATCCCCATGGTAATGGGAGCACTCGGGGCAGTAACCCCCAAACTGGGCGAGTGGCTCCAGTAGATCCCAGGAACGACATCCGAGATCTCTGTCCAGAAGAGCGCAGTCCTAGGAACAGCAAAGATACTGCACGGGACCCTCAAGCTCCCAGGCCTCTGGTAGAGGACCGGAGCTTGAAGGATGAAGACCGCCTGCAGGGCGAGTGGGGAATTTTATATATACAGAGTCACTTTGTCAGTAACACCTTGCTAGACCGGGTTGGATCCCATTGTTCCCTTTAGAATTGCCTTAATTTTTCATGGGACATATTTAACAAGGTGCTGGAAACATTCCTCAGAAATTCTGGTCCATATTGAGATGATAGCATCACGCAGTTGTCGGCAGATTTGTCGGCTGCACATCCATGATGTGAATCTCCTGTTCTACCACATTCCAAAGGGGCTCTACTGGATTGAGATCTAGTGACTGTGGAGGCAATTTGAGTACAGAGAACTCACCATAGACTCAAATCATCACCATAGACTCAAACCAGTTTGAGATGATTTGAGCTTTGTGACATGGTGTGTGATCCTGCTGAAGGCAGCCATCAGAAGATGGCTGGGTACACTGTGGTCATAAAGGAATGTCATAAAGGGATGATCAGCAACAACACTCAGGTAGGCTGTAGCGTTTAAACAATGCTCAGTTGGTACTAAGGGGCCCAAAGTGCACCAAGAAAATATCCCCTACACCATTATACCGCCAGCAGCAGCCTCAACCATTGATACAATGCAGAATACCCCAAGGTGGTATCAGCTTCATTTTTGTTGCAAGAAGCTGGAGTGGAGTTATACACGGACATTGACGGAGTTCATCATCACACACCTTTCCTCCACAAAAATGTTGAAAATTGCCAGTTGTTGAACTGAAGATGGAAAACATTAACTCATTGCCCAACCTTAATTAATTCCCTATGTATAATATCAATCAAAGCATTCATTGGGACAAATTGAGGCATTCATTTACATAAAAACTTCAAAGCTATTAATAGCCATTTTTAGCGTACTGTTTTTCCTTTATGGCCCTCTACTATAATCCTGTCTTGTAGATGAAGCAAGTATGTTTCTGGGGAAAAAATATTCAAGTTTCACACAACACAATTACTAGCTTATTTTGCTTTGCTTAGCTAAAAAAGAGTTTTGTCCAGCTTTGATATGCTCTTGTTTCCATGTGGTCAGAGTTGTAGCATAGCAGTATATGAAATTTTGAGTCTAGTTTTCTTGTTAATAGCTATCTTTATTTACTTTCATATTTTTATTTGACAGCCAATTAGATCCCACTCCAGTCACCTTAATCAGCACGAACATAATTAATGTAGGTGAATAAAACAAGTCTGTGGTATTTGAGTGCATTCTATGAATAGTGTGGAAAGTTTTAATTAAAAAATAAAGATCTTGAACAATCGAGTAAAAGAAGTGACAGTATTTCATGCTCAGTATAAGCAGTTGAGTGTTTACTGCTTAAGCATCTTCCTGCTTTTTATGAAAATGACAGACAATGTTCTGAGTGCTTGCCGAGGTGATCTGTCAGTGCTGAATAACTGTGCGCCTCGGCTGGTGAAAGAAATGTCTCTCCCACTCTTCCCCATTCCACCAAAATAATTTGACTGTCAACAGAAGTACAATTTCTTCTCTTTAGCGACAAAAAGCCTGTGGCACTGACAACTTATTTATGCTAATGGCAGTTTTTAAGAGGCAGATTAGCCTCATGCAGCAACAGCAGAGACTACTGGCTGGATTTTGGATGTTAAAAATGTCTCATTCCTTTCCTGTCTAAGTAGAACTTTAAGATTTTCAGCTTGGACATGCTTAATAAAGGGACTGCTCTGGAAATTCCTCCATTGAGCCCGTTGGTGTGTCTCCTAGCATTTCCACTTGCATGGGACAACAAACACACACAACACTTTAAAAAAAAATCACCAATGAAAGGTGAGAACCATAAAGGTCGACTATGCCGTGGGGGATTTCTTTTTTCACACCGATAAAGATCAATTTGAGTGTCTGAGGCTGTTGGTAATAAGATATAAGACGGTTGTAGGGGGACATGTCTGCCAAAAATCTATAGCAGAGGCCATCCATTTTACCCTGCCAACTGGGAGTTAACAGTGAAGACTCGACAGCCATAAAATGGTTTACACCTGGTTGTGCTTTCTCTGGGATCTGCCAGTGTGGAGCTGTGCTCTGGGATAGTTTTATTTTAAACCTTTATTCCGTTTTTTATCATCTACATATTTATTCTTTCACTTTTATTCAGCTGTGGGTGGCCAGACAGGTGCATTTGGGGCTAGGCCCTTATCTGTCCAAATGAGACTGGCAGCTGGCATTTTCTTCACACAGAGATTACAGAGGAGAGTGAGGGAGGGAGGGAAAGTTGTCTTCGCACTACTTTTATCGGACACGGCACTGACCTTCACAGCAGGGTCTGACACTGCTCCAACCACTAAACTCTTCCCTCATCCAAACAAGCTAAGGGAGAAATTGAAAATGGAGACTAAAAGTCACGTGAAAGGCATCTGAAACTTCAGCTTCTCTGTGCCATCAGCTGGGATTCTCTGACACAACCAACTCAAATGTCATAGTATTGATACTTTTGCATTACGCTTAGATTAAAAATCCAGTCTGACTATATTTGAATATGGACAAGATTATCAGGTGTGAGTGTGTGTTTGTGCTAGTGGTTGTTTGATGTAATTGAAAGTACAGTAAAAGGAGTTAGTATGGTTTAATGCTTCTTTTAAAAACATCTTAATTTAACGTACAGATTTTTTTCCTGCATGAACTTAAATTCCAAAATAGTCTCATGGTAGTTTCCTTTTTTTTTCATTTCATTTACATTGCCATGAAAAACAACTACATTCAGTCCTGCCTCCAGTTTAAAAAGTCTGCTTTAAGCCTCGATTATACTTTCCAAGTCCCCTGGGGTCCACTCGGGTCCGAGTGAAATAAATTTCTTCGGTGAGTGTGAGGGACTGTACGGACATCCACGGGCCTGCCTGTTTTTTGTGACTGCACTGAATATACCAACTATGCAAGCGCCCCAGGTGGCGGACTTCAAATATAACAATGATAACTGCTCAGCCGTTGGGTCTGCAGTGTCCATGTCTGCAGGGGATTATAATCAAGGTTTTAGGAAGAAGCAAGATGCTAGCAGTGTGACTCACTGGGTCTTAAATCCCATGTGGGGCTGCATTTTTAACATTCTTTCATTTTCTTTTCACACTTGAGTTTTTCTGCCTCTCACGTTTTATTTTAGTCCTCACTTCCTATTTGCTTGGGTTAATTAAAAAGATCTTGGCTTGGGTTACAATAAACTATATTATCTTAGAAAGCTGCATTTTCTACATGGCCTGGGCAGCCAATCCCAGTTGAAGACAGTCTCAGAAAAAAAACGAATAAATTAAAAAAACAAAACATGATGCAAGCATGAAACATATTCTTTATTTCGAAATATAGCACGTTCAAAGTAATGTTGACTGTTATGAAAAAAACAAACATACAAAATTAGGAGCACAGGATGTATCGCTATACAAACAAATAAATGGCAAAAGGAAAAACTGCCAAAACCTGCAATTTATTAACCTGTTAAACCCTAATGCCCCCAGTACTGGGGGCGAGAGGGGGAACATCTGGTTTCACGTCAGAATCTCACAAAACCATTTCAGTGACCACCAAACACAGCTAAAACCACAAACAATTAAAGAGCAGGTAAACAGATTCCGCAAAAAGATGTTAACACAAAGCGAGGATTCCTCCTTTCACCCCATGACATGTACACGGACAAGCAGTGTCTTTGTTGAAAGAAAAGTTCTCACAGATTTCAAAACTGCAAGTTTTGTCACGCTCCGACCAAAATTTACTGAACCAGCAGCAAAAGAAGACCAAAATTACGCGTCACGTTTGAAAAGCATTCTCATGAATTCTGTCCTACCTTTGCTGTCTTTCCTGCACAGCTCCATCTCCCAGTGTGCTTTAAGAGCAGTTTCCTCTCAACCGTGCTTGTGGTATTGATGTCTTTTGGTGCATTTTTAATTGCATAAATTGACATATATTATGACTTCCTGTGTGGTACAAGCCATCCAATAAATTTGTGCTCCAGTTTTGGCGAGTGAAATTGTTGTATAAATAAAAGATAGACAGCCACTATAATGTCACCCACTGGTTTCTGGTCTCTGCATTTTGAAGCCTCATTTATATACAGTCTATGGTGATAATTCATTGAAAACTATAATGCTTCACATTGTTTACACCTATCTTGTAGAACATACAATTAATACATCAGTTGAGGACAAACAAAATTATGTGGATTTTTCTTGACAACAGTTAACATTGAAATTATTGGTTACTGCTGGTTGATGAAATATTTCCGTCTAAGTTCAGTGGTTTTATTTAGCAACAATTTAGAATTAAAAACAGTTACTGCAATCTTCTTTTAACATGTCTGGCATCATGCCATTCAGATAGGTTTGTAGTCATTCTGATAACAAATCTGATCATTTGAAAATAACTTACTGGCAGATAAAACTTTTCTAAGAAAAAGAATGCCCATATCTAAAATGTCAATCAAATTTTATAGGTCACTTTTGCAGGTGGCACAGGTGGCATTAGATAAGTTGGCAGTATGTGAAAAAGAAAGTGTGCCATGGTTGAAAATACTGAATTATCAAGAGTGTCATCTTGTGGCTTACATAGAGAAAACTTTGTAAAGTTCACAGCAGTACAATGGGAGAATGGCTTTTTATCCTGGGTGTGTTTCAATCACTTTTCATTACAGAGGCTCAGAAGCAGAGGCTTGCTGAAAGCTGTTGACAAGCTATAGGGTTTAACATAAAATCTCTTGCTGTGTTGGTAGAATCAAAGTAACAAGAAAACACACCTCCCTGGGGAGAGCACTTCTCCAGCAATTATCCTCCAACAGCTCCTGTCAACTCACATATTGTACAAATTTAGAATAATGGATTCATGCTCTGTCACTGTTAATTTGTGCAGAGCGGCTGTACAGTGAATCAAATCAATTATTAGAGTTTAATGTCAGATGTAATTTATAGGCTTGGCTGTATGCACTAATAATGAATGCAGCAAAAGCACAGTTTGCACTGCTTTATTGGATGCAGTGATGGTCACGTGATATTTCTCTATCTCTAGTTTAGTCTAATTTTCCTTTCTCATCCTGTTAATGATTCTTTCATTTTCCATCTTGCGAGAGACCCCATATGAGGAAGCTGTGATCAAGTCTATGAATACAGTTGAAAAGCAATTCATCATGGTTTTACAGAGCATTTTAGCTATTGATCCAACACATTAGAAGTAGCACAGTATGATTTCTCTGCTGCATAGGCAGGGGAGTGATTAAAATAGAGCTTTTTAAATGTTTGACAGAAAAAGCATTTGCCATTTCTTTCTCTGTGGGGCCTTATTAGTGTCGATGAATCAGTGAATCACTGTCAAGACACTTTAACTATTACTTATTTTATTTATATTATTTATATTTATATTTATTTTATTTATATTATTATTATGAATTCCAGATTTGGTAGGCTTTAGCTGAAATTACACAATCACAGCTCAAAGTTTAGGAAAATGTTGTGACTCATATATACTAATGCTTTCACAACCACTTTACAGCAAAGACCTTACCAATACAAAGTGCATGTATTAGTAGCTATATGAAAGATTCAATGAATCATATTAGAAACACCCAAATGAAATGAAACCCAGCAGCCTGAGCCTATAGCAGCCTAACTATAAGCTCTAACTATAAGCTTTATCAAAAAGGAAGGTTTTAAGTTCCACACGAACATTCTACCTTTGGAAACTGTAGGAACCACATGTTAGCCTGCAGTCTATGAGATCTTTAGGATGTGATGGAATCTGATCATTCAGGACTTTGTATGTAAGGAAAAGGATTTTAAACCAAATGCTGGATTTAACAGGAAGCTGATGAACAGTAACCAGTACAGAAGAAATATGGTGCCTTCTTCTAGTCTGTTAGTACTCTTGCTACGGCATTTTGAAAGCTTTTCAGGGAACTTGTTTGGACAATCTTATTTTCTAATGACAAATTACAACAGTGAAGCCTAGAAGGAACAAATTCTTGAGCTAGCTTTTTGGCATTGCTGGGAGAGAGGATTTGTTTAATGTGCGAGTTAATTAAGTAAAGAGTTTTTTGGATTTTATTTTGGTACATCAGACTTTGCCTTTGTTGTTACACATAAAGTCATATACATGTGATCTTACTATAATGACCGTAGCATATGTATATTAATATGAATGTATTAACGGGTGGGCCAGTCTGAACAAAACTTTGCACAAACTTCGTCACCCATTCAGCACTTATTAACATCTATATGTTTTTAAAAAACATTTATTATGAATCCCAAATTCTTTTAATTTCCATATATATTAGGTTCATTTCATCATCCCCCTGCAAATGCAATGTTGCATTCTCTGTTTGCGTTTGTTTCACGTGTCACGTTTGTTGCCCGTACATAACTTAACCGTCACCAAAATGTGTATTTGCGAAGGAATGTTGTTTGAGTCACCACTAAATACAGAATGAAGAATCTAAAAAAGCTTTGCATTGGCATAATTTAAGAATTGTGGAAAATTTATTGTAAAGAAAGCAGTTTTTGTTTATTTTTGTTCATTTAAAGAGATCTGGCATCATGGGCACCGCTTAAGAATGGGACCCAACTGAAACTTCATGCCTGATATCAAAATAGGTCAAAAATGTCAAAAATTCAATCTACTTGTTTCTGTTGGACACAAATTGTCCTTTCTTTGTGACAGTCAGCATGAAGATTGGAACAACTACAATGAACACATACAATGCAATTTCAGGAGTATTTTGCATTGGTCACTTGCATGTACATGAAACATAAACTTATATCAATTAAATAAATGTCATGACTACTCCCCAAACTGCTGAGACTGTGTAGTGTATGACGAGTGAAAACGATGTCAGTGGGACAAACATATTAGATAAATATCATTCTGTACACAAGCTAAAACTACAATATTACACCTAAAAGAGAAGTTCACTAACATTATTAGTACACGCAATAAGTCTGATTACATCAGGAAATGAGAAGATAGAAAAAAAAGGATAAGAGAAAAATAAGAAGGAAGAAAGAATACAATAAATAGGCATTGATCTTAAAGTGTGAAAGGTTAACAGAGGATAAGTTGACACATTCCTTTTTCTGTCTTTCACTCGCACACAGCAACTTTCACCATCCTCTTAAACCCCGACACGGCACAGCAGCTCTATTCTTTCTGCCTCTCCTCTGTTGCTGCTTCTCTTCTCTAGGTTCAAAAAAATTTTTTTTCTCTTTCTACTGCTCTACCTCAGCCTCTCTCTAACATTTCCTAGTGATTATAAATAACTTATAGAAGACATTTCAGAGAGAACAGCTTTGCCGCAGGAGCT
This sequence comes from Heterochromis multidens, assembly GCA_015108495.1. Classification (NCBI taxonomy): domain Eukaryota; kingdom Metazoa; phylum Chordata; class Actinopteri; order Cichliformes; family Cichlidae; genus Heterochromis; species Heterochromis multidens. The sequence continues at coordinate 7,867 of VUQS01027770.1, read as the reverse complement.
GTCCCAGCAAATGGAATATAATAACCCACCTCACCCATTCTCCTCCTCCCCCCACCTCCACCTTCCCTGCATGCTGCAGGTCCAATCGGTGCAGCAAGAAATATCAGTAATTAGGCAGAGAGCACAGTCTTCCTGCAATTATAGCCCGATATCTGAGACATTCGTTATGCTTGTTAGTGGGGACTGCTAGCTTCATTAGGAGAGGAGTGAATGATAGTAACAGCAATAAAAATGATTTATAGCCACATTGCTGTTGACCTTTGTCGCACATCATCCCCCATCCTCTTTTTCTTATGCTTCCAGTTTCTGTCATCAAATGGAATAATAATATAATATATTATAATAGAAACAGTCTTCAACAATAATGGATCTGTTTTTGGTTGAGATACAGTGGGTGAAATGAGGAAATATGCTTCATTTAAGTGGAGATGGATGCAGAGGAATCTGTGGCTGGTGGCGACAACATAGCAGGACAACACTGTCCAGTGACTCAAAATGTCAACTTTTTACAGTGTTATTTGTTTTGTTTTTTGTTTTTTGTTTTAGATCTATACAAAAGGAAAAAAAGGGCATTGGAGGAATCTGCCGTTTTAAAAAATAGAGTACTGTGCAAAAGTCTTGAGCCACCCTGCATTTCTTTATATTTTGCTTCTAAGGAGACAGACTTTCTTGTAAGTTGTCTGCACATAATAGACAACTTAGGAGAGATGCTATTTTAAATTATATCAGTTTAAATTGTATTTTAAATTGTGTAATTGGGCACTTTGTTACTAGCGGCCTGTCACAAAAACACATAATTTGTTCCCATTGAATATAACAAAGATGTCAAACATAACACAGTTTCAAAGACATAAAATACCATTTTTGCACCAACAAGACAATTTTCAAAGATTTATTAGCCAAAAACCTATCTCAGCATGGTGTGCAGTGTGTCCTTAAAAAATCTGAGTAAACTGGACAAGTAGAGGGCAAAAGGAGAAGTGGCAGGTCCAAAAAAACTACCTACAGCAGATGAACATGATTAAATTTATGTCCTCAAGAAATACGAAAAAATCCAGCAAAGGCTTGACAAAGGACCTAAGAGATGCATCTGGCCTCATCAGAAATGGTCTCAGTGGCTGTCAAGAAGCCATTCTTAAGGAAGGGAAAGAGTGAGAAAAGGCTGAGCTATCCCAGATTACACAAGAACTGGACTGAAAATCAGGGGCAACAGGTCTTATGGAGTGATGAATCCAAATTTGAAATGGAGAGAACTACAACAGTGACAATCTACAGCATTTGTAAAACACAGTGGAGGCTCATTTGGTGCTGTTCAGTGGTTTTAGGGATCTTGTCAAAATTGAAAATTGAATTATGAATGCAGAAAAATACTGTTAGATACCATCTCAAAAAAGTCTGATTGGCAACAGTTTCATTTTTCAGCATGATAATGACCCCAAACACACTGCCAATGCAATAAAAGCATACCTGGATAGAAATTGAACACTGTCAGTCATAGACTGGTTTCCCCAGAGCCTGGACCTCAACAGTATTGAAGCAGTGTGGGATCATCTTGACAGAGAACAGAACAAAAGGCAGCCAACATCCAAAGAAGAGCTTTGAATGTCCTTCAAGAAGCCTGGAGAACTATTCCTGAAGACTACTTCAAGAAGTCACAAGAAAGAGAGTTCAGGCTGTGTTGAAGAATAAAAGTGGTCATACCAAATATCGATATTCAATCTTGTTAGAATTGTACAAATTCTGTTTTTGCCTTATATACTTTGTTTCCATGTATGTTTGCACATATTTGAATAAACTGCTACAACTATTTCCCATTTCCTAGCAAAATATAAAGAAATGAGGTATGGCTCAAAACTTTTGCACATTACTGCATGCTAATATATCTTAAGAATAAAAGCTTGTTTATACCCTCATTAGCATGGTTTTTAGATTAAAAACAAAGTTATGTTGGTTCTTATTGAGTACACTAAATAAATTTAGAAGAAAAATATATCAAATCAGTTCTAAAATTTGTATAGTTATTCAAAATACATCATCATGACATACATCATTTTCCATCCAAATGCACATTGCAAAGTATACATGACAGTGTCGTCATTAAAGTTTGTGGTTATTTCAGTCTGAAACAGGGCTGTAACATATATAACTCTAGTGTTAAATTTGTTGTAAGAGCTTCATGTAGAATATGTAGAATTTCTCTTTAACTAAATCTCAGCATTTGCATGTCTACAAATATTTTCATGGAGTCAAAGTTTGCTGAAATTTCTTCAGCCGTTAAACTCAAATCTATTTTTATTGCTATGTTGACAAACCCTATGAATGCTTTCTAATAGGCTGTGAAGCCCTGCACAACTTAAGTGGAACTGCCACATAATGACAGTCAGTGCCAGTCCTACCGTGGATCTCAGGAAAGGAAGTAGGAAAAAAAAGCAAAAGTATTCCAGGAAAGAAAACTCACTTTTAAAAAGCCAACAGTGAGTGATGAAGACACCGTGATTTTCAGAAGCCACAATTTCAAGCACTGATTAAGTCTTTGAAAGTTTTCGATACAAATGCAAATACAGAGAGCACGGATGATAAGTTGTTGTTGAAATGAAAGTTGTGCAAAAATTGAGGTGATGACATTTTTGTTTTGTTTGGTGTTCTTTCAAGAAGCAGGCAAATATTCAATATAAGCCCTGCTTTGATTTTTCTCCTTTTATTTTTTTAAGGTGTTATTACTTCTAAAAATAGTATAAGCTTTAAAAAGGCTCAGAAATCAATGTAGAGAAGAAAACAAGACTGAATTTTTTTTCTTGTAGTGTGGTAATTAACTGCAAACCTTGCAGTGAGAAAGAGAGTATACATGTAAGACTGTACAGGTGTGGCCATTCTATTCAGATTATTCTGAAAAAGCAGAAAATAGAACCCCCTGCCAGTTTATGTTGTACAGCTCGCAGTAGGACTACCAGGAACAAAGAGACTTCTGTTTTCAATCACTCGCTATGGAAGAGAAAGCACACACTGGCTTTGCCAAAAATGCTGAGAGCTCTACAGTTGTGTTTAGAAGTTTACATACACTCATCATGGTCATGAATGTCATGGTAAGTCTGGGCTTTTAATGATTTCTTTGAACTGTTCTTTTTCCCGGGTGGAATGATCGTACAGCATCCATCTTTAATGACTTTAAAAAACATGAACTGGGTGCGCAAGTTTTTTTTTAATTTTCTCTAATCCACACTGGGTCAAAAGTATGCATACACCCCCACTAATATTTGTCCTTTTACACCTCAACCAGATGATCAACAAGCTTCTGGCACAGTTCTGGCTGGATATTTGACCACTCTTCTTATCAGAATTGGTAGAGTTCATTTAAATTGGTTGGTTCTGGCACAGACCTGGCTTTTAAGCACAGTCCACAAATTTTCAATAGGTTGGAAAATTTTGTTTGTCTGTCAAAAATTTCTATATTTGATCCTGTATGTATAATTTTGACCCTGTGTGGATTAGAGAAAATACAAAAATAAATTCAAACTTGTTCACGCAATTCTTGTTTTTTAGTCATTAAAGATGGATGCTATACAATCATTCAACCCTGGAAAAAGAACAGTTCAAAGAAATTCTTAAAAGCCCAAAATTACCATGACAGTCATGCCTATGATGAGTGTATGTAAACTTCTGACCACAACTGTACTAGCTTATAAGCAAAGCAAAATACATTGGAAGGTAATAATTCGTAAAAGTGAAATATATTTAATCTTCCAATAAATCTAAACTTTCAATTCAACTCAATTCAATTCAATTTTATTTATCTAGCGCCAAATCACAACAAATCACATAAGTCACCTCGAGGCATTATATTGTAAGGTAAAGACCCTACAATAATACAGAGAAACCCCCGCACAAGCAACAGAAGATGTGTTCAACACAGTTACAAATGCAGACTGCTTGATCCAGATTTTCAGTGTGGTTTGTGTGATTTTGCCCAATTTTATTGTAGAGCTCTTCATGTATTCAAACGAATCTCTGATAAAGCCATAACTTAGATAATTAGTCTCTTCAAGTCTCTGTGAATGAGATTTTCAACATATCAGTTTCTCATTTGTGGTTCCAGAGCCAGAATACATCACTGTTTATTTTTAGGAAAGCAGATCTCACAGTTTTTGTTTTTGTTTTTTCAACTCTTGGTCACTGTGAACCACCTGCTGATTCCTCTGTGTTCCAGCATTTTGTCAAACATTTTGTACTGTGACTGCAACAAGAAGAAAAGACACAGTTTCCAAGGCTAGGATGACAGCTCTCCAATACTGTGCAAGCAAACATTGCAGCAGTACTCCACATACAAATGTACAAACAACATACACGAACAGCCATGCACACTTCCTTATACAACTCATTTGTCTGTGATTATGTATAGATCTATAACTTTAACAAGATTTAAATATAATATAATTTTAATTTAAGGATTCTACTGATTATGTTTGCATGATTTATACGTAAAAATCCTCTGAATGTGACCAGTCTATTAGATGCAAAAATGCTGCTTTTAGTTCTTTACTCAACTTCTGCAATATATTTGTACGTGTTTAACCAGCAACAATGTCAGCAAATCGCTGAATATCCTCACCAACCAACACATCAGAAGGATGTTTGCAGGCATGTGCCAAAAAATCTGACATCAGTGTGATGGGGAGATACAAGTAGATATTTCAGAATTCAGAACCTTCTTGCTGTAAGGCTACAGTGCAATCCAATGAACTGCTATGCTCCTATGTCTGTGCTTTTTGTACACATGAAATAGGCAGTGTACTGTAATTCCATTTGTCATTCAGAATCTCGCAGTATTTGAAGCAAAATCTGATGACATTTGTGGGGAATTTCGTTTACAGTGCCAGGTAACTAATAGCAAAACCACACCTGCACAGTCAAATTTCATTTCTAAATGTAAAATATTTTCTCATTGAAGGTTACAGAGAAGTAGTGGAAATGAAAAATATCCCTAGTACAATTACACATTTTGGCTGCTTTAATTCCTCAAGAGGGTGTTGACAGAATCCAAAGACTGGAAGTTAAGTCAAAGTTAACTTTAGATTTAAGCTTTTAACATCAGGTTGTTTCTTTCTTTTGCTGATAAAAGATTCACCAAAAAGATTCTGGAAGATGTCCATCTGATTTGGCTAGTTCATGATGCAGATGTGCAGCCAGGATTTTTAGAAATACTGAGATCCTAAATTTCCACAACAGGCACCCCAGAAGCCTCAGAAAACTGTGACCATGGCATGTTTGAAACTATTCAGTAAACCGTTAAACAGTCTTTTTTTTTTTTTTTTTTATAATATACTTCAAAATATGAATATTTCAAAGCCCTCGTCCCACTCCCAGGAATACAAATGTGTTTATTCATTGTTTATTTGGACTTAAAGTGCTTTATATCAAACATAATAAGACTAAACATACCTGACAACTATGAAGAATGAACTCCGGGTTGTTAAATTCATGGACTTCCAGTTTGTATTCTCATGAGAGATATATTTTTCTTTCTAGTGCTATTTGCTATAAATGGAACCGGAATGGTTTAAAAGCTGCTTTCACTGCTAAGTATAAAAACACACAATGCCTCTTTCAGCTATATCAGGAGCAGTAATGGCCTATAGATTTATGAGTCCTTGTTTCTTGTCTTCCAGTAAATTTCAGAGCTTTAAAAAATGATATGACTTGATTCCAGTTTTGCGTTGCATAGTAAAAGATATATTTTTAGCATGTGAAAAATGTTTTTTCCCATAGAGTAAATGGATGTGCTTCCTAGACGAAATTAATACTAAAGGGACAGGCCACATCTGGAAAAATATCAGTTTAAAATGTATAATTTCTATTTAACTTTTAAAAGCACAACTTTTTGGTAAAGAGGAGCACGCATGATATTGCTTATACCATAGTTAAAGTATGTGCTTGGTACACAGTAATTTGTGAAATATTGTGGGATGCTAATATTTAGCAGACAGAAAATGGAATTCAAAACTAATACCAAAATATCACAAAAAGTCACACTTCTGTCCAACTGTGGACCCATTTCTCATTTTTTTGCAGCTCTTGTTTCTGTCCAGTTTCCGTGTAAATATATTTAGCCTCTGTGTTTGCAGCTCTGTCATTAGCAGCTATCACACAAAGACTGTTTTAAACATTGGGGTGTCATCGCTTTTCAGTTTATATATAAAAAGCTTCCTAATCACATCTTTTCAACCAAGATGCACACACAATGAGCCTGCCACTTAAACTGAAAACATCTTCATCTGAAACTCCCACTAAAACCTCTCATTTTCTGTATAATGAAATGCAAATGTCAAAGCATGTTATTTAAGAATATTTACCCTGAAATTATTACATTTGACTATTTCTGCTAGATAAATTGAGAACTTATCTCCAGTTATTTGATAGTTTAATTTACTCAACTGAGAGAGGATTACATATAGTTGAGTTTTTTTTTTTTTCGTTTTTTTTTTTTTTTTTTTTTTTTTTTTTTATCTAT
>VUQS01027765.1:25771-40629 GCA_015108495.1 Heterochromis multidens | reverse complement strand
CTCTTGATGCTAACTATCTCTTGATCCATTCACTGTGAATTCACAGTGAATGGTACTCATGGCCATTGATCAATGGTCATGACAATTTGCATACTAATGACCATGAAACTGACCTCATGGCCCATTGTTAGTCAGTGGTGCTGGTTTCAGTCATTATGCAAATGTACAGTACTGTTTATAAGGTTGGAAACCTGCAGTCAGCTGAGACTGAAGAAGTCACCAGAAGTGATGAAACGTTTCTCCCACTAAAAAACACTACGTCCAGATGAACAGATTCAGCTTTTTGGGATTCTTTTACCTAGATTATTGAGCATGCGTCAAGAGAAAGACATATTTTAGTGTAGTTCACACTCTGTTTAGACTCTGTATTATGTTTAGACTGGTAACTTTACGCTCTCGTGGTCAAAGCCTTTTGCCAATGTAGCTCCAGTGAAATCTGTGCTCTGAAAGTTTAAGGTGAAACCATTCCATGTAAATCTGCTGGATATCCAACTTTTCACCAGCTTACTGAATAATGAAGGCTCACTCCTGGCTTACTCTGGGTACGGGGACACCGACGCTCGAGTCACAGCTGCTATCGCAAGCAACATCTGGGCAGCGTACGACAAGAATGGTCACCAAGCCTTTAACGAAGACAAACTCAAATTCATTCTCATGGACTGTATGGTAAGAAGCGTTCCTCCACCTATTTATAAAATGTTTGTTCAGGTACATGTGAAGGGTTTGTGTGAGATGGGCAAAAGGAAAGTGATTAATAAGTAGTAAACTGAGATAATAGTGACACAGGTCTTCCTGTCTTTAACATTTTCTCTCCCAGGAGGGAAGAGTGGCCATTACTCGTGTAGCCAACCTGCTGCTGTGTATGTACGCCAAAGAAACAGTGGGCTTCGGCATGCTTAAAGCCAAGGTGAGAGTTTAAACTCCTGCCTTTCCGTGAGATAATGTTTCATACATTTGTATATTCTGAATATGGATTATCTACAGCCGTTTTTGTTCCGATTAATAATTTAGGGCCCAGGTTTAAAAATACTGGGAATTTTCTTTATATATAGGTATTACTGACATGAAGTAAAAGTCCTGCCTGTTGTCATTGGGTGAAATTTTTTGGAGTAGAAAAAACAACATTTTCCTCAGAATTTTAATTAATTTCCAGTATTTGTAACAAATCCATATGTAGTTAATTATATGATTAACCTTCTCAGATAATAAGCAGGAATTCTCAGCACTTTTTTTACTTTTTTAATTTGACTTTACACCCAGACAAAATATTTTGGTCAACATTGAATGAATGGACTGAAAAAATAGAAACCTTTACAACTGCAGTGTCTTTAATTTGGCAGACATGGATAAAGTAGGTCTGGATCTTTGAAATAATAGAAACTTGTGACAGTTGAATATACTGAGACTGTAACTGACAATCATTGCCTATCACAGTTTTCTAAAACCTATGAGATGTCACTGACAGGCAGGTTTAAATGCATTTTACTGTAAAGTAAAACAAAATCTGTTTAAATCAACTTAAACCAAGAATTGAAAGTAGTTGCTTATACTCTTCTGCTACTGTCAGAGTCTGTGGCGGTTGATGATTACAGCACATTTCTGTCTCTTTAAATCATATAAAACCACTCACATGAACATTTTAATGTAAGAACAAGATAAAAAATAAAGATTTTTATTTTAAGCCCCCAGCCCAACTAAGAGTGAACTTAATCTGGAAAAAACTGAGGAAAAAAAGGGTAAAGCATGGCTCATCATTTGTTTGCACATAATTGCAAGCAAGCAATGAGAATAGATGTTTTTTGGGGTTTCTTAGGTTTTTGTATTTTGAATTTTACCTCTTAAATAATTATAAAGTTCTTCATGGAAGCAGCTGGAATAAAGGAAGTTCAGCAGTTTGATGTAGTTCAGTAAACCATACTTTTAGTTTAACAAAGTCTTACTGAGAAGTAAGAGTGAGCTAGTCCTTCTTGGGACAAGTTCAGTATGACTCTAGCTAAAAATAAAAAGTCTTAAAGTCTGTCTTTGTGAATCCTGTTGAATGAGGTCTTGTAGTCACAGCTTAAGTCACAGTACATATGGGTGATATCTCAAACTGTTTCCAGTCAGCATACCCTTAAGCTGATCTGCTGACAGGAGGCTAACTAGTTTTGTGTTGTATTCAGGATGTCCGGAGAGCAGATAACAGATATCTGAACAAGACAAGACTTATTGTTCCATCTGTTTTTCATTGCCTGCAATTGCAGATAAATTCAAACAAGCTGATTAAAAAAAAAAAAAAAAAAATCTAAATAACTTTCAGATATTAGCCAATGATTTCCAGATTGCATTTTGGAAAGTACAGTCCATTTTTTGCTCTCCACATGGACTGTTAACCTGCATCCAACCAAAGCCTGCTCAGACGTGATTGGTCAATACTACTGGGACTACAAATTGACTACAAATGGAAATCAGAAAGCTTCCAGTAGAGCAGCTCTTGTCCCTTGTGTACAGATTGTGCATATCACATTAAGATATCTGTTCATTCCAAGCATAACCATGCTGTGTGTGTTGTGATTGTAGGCAGAAGCACTGGTCCAGTATCTGGAGGAACCTTTAACTCAAGTGGCCGCATCGTAGTGGAGATGTGACTCGCGCTCTTCTTGATGCTTATGCCATATGATCCAGGTCATTCATGGACTACTAAACCATTCTGCTTGTTCACTAAGTGCATAATGCATATGTATCTATGAACGGGCAAGCTTTTGGCTATGTGTGTGTATATATGTGTGTTTGTACTAAAGAAATTAGCAACTTGTATGGTTTGTAACTCTTTCCCCTCGCTTGTGAATATGTTCCCTTCCAAATCTACTTAATTTGTCGGCTGAAATGATTACATTATCAAACGTTCCCACAGTCGATTCGTTCATTTGCAGCTTTCGCTCGGGCATGCTGATCAAGGTTGCACAGAAATTTAAACATTTTGAATCCCATCAGGAGCTTAAAACTCATAAAAAGCAATAGGTGTGTGGAAACTTTCAACTTTCTGTACGATGAGATGCAGTTAAGAATATTTGTATTATTTCAGAGGTGTTAAATAAAAAAATTTGGATTAAAATTTATACAATCTTAATTTGTCTTTATGTTGACATGATCGGGCTGAAAGACAGAGGGGATATATAATAAAGGTGACAGAGGGGATATATAATAAAGGTAACAGTCTGATGAACAGAGGGCTAAAAAAAACTCCTATGAAAATGTGGTCATTGTGTGGAAACAACATCCCAACAGTAAAAGTCATGAGAAAAAATGTTAAAGTCATGTTTTAAAATTTTGACACAGAATCACTGGAATTAGTTTTGATGCCTCGCTTCATTTTTCCTGTCTGCTGCTTTACTGTTCAGTGTCCAATAAATGGAAACATAAAAATTAATTAATTAATTAAAAAAAGGGAACAGGAGGCCAGCATAGAAGAGAATGTAATGGAAACAACAGGTCTGAGTATAAATTTGTAATATGAAAAGCTGTTTTAATTGGGGAGGGTGCAGAACAGAGGGAAACGTAGGATGCAAGTGCTCACATTCTTATAGATTCAGGAGAGATGGTTTCAGGATTTATTCTCTTTGCTGTGGAGCTTAAAAAGAAATGGATTCAAAAATAATTCATAGATTTTCATTACTGAAGAAAATGAGTGAAAAAAATGAAGGAGTTTGGGTTGACTTGTCTGATTTGGTGTGCACATTTAATCGCAGGATCCACAAAGCAGTTCCACTGACTTATTGTTACAGCTGTCAGTGGTTGGGTAAATGGATGTTTTTCATGCATGAAAAGAGATATTAAAATGTGTATGAAAAATAAAACGCATACGGATCAAACTGAAATCTCAGTTCTACTGCACGCTTTTGAAAGAAATTAGTATAAGTTCAAATTACATCAATATAACATCCATCTTGGTATTTTCATTCTTGAGGTGTTACAGTTTGTCTGAATTAAGAAAACATAAAATCCCATTCTCTGGACCACTTTGAGAAAAATCAAGAGTCCAAAAAACTACAAGGAACACGAGGAATAACAGAAATAAATATAGGCAGTAAGACAGTCACAAAGGTTTTAAGTAAGTAAACATTTTTAAAGTAAAAATACTCATCATGCTGAATCATACAGTACTGTATAGTGTATCTTCAACATCAGCCCACTTTGTTTTTTTTTTGTTTTGTTTTTTTTAACATGTTCTTTATCAGCCATTTCAGAACACTAACATCTGTTACTCAGGCTGCTGTTGTCTCACTGCTCTGTGTATCTCTTTCTCATTTACTTTTTTCATGCATCTACCCATTTTCTTATCCAATCCAGTGTCATGGTGGGTTTGGATCATCTGTATTTATGAGATTTCAAAAAATCTGCCATAGGCAGGGTAATTTCCTAGAAACAGCTGTTTATTCAGCAACTTTCATTTCTTATTGAATCATTTTATTTGAATGTTTTATATACTCACGCTCATTATTTCCCCTCAGCCAAAAAGGCTGATGGGGTGTTGTCGTCACCCTGCCGGGCGGGCGGCATGAGCACCCTAGTTTGTGAATCTTATAACTTGAGAAATAGGCAACGTAGGATTTTCAAATTCATACCATAGGTAGGTGCATCTACTAAAAATCTCAGACGAGTTCGAATCTTTGTGACCTCAACCTCAAGGTCATGGTCAGAGGTCAACTTTTCTGAAAATCAGCTAGGATTTACTAGGAGGCTGAGGGGTAGCACTGGCTGCTGCCAGTATTTTTTTATTTTGATTTACTTCATCTGTTTTCTTTTAAATCTGCATTTTAAACATCGGGGGGGGGGGTTGCACATCTGGATTTCATTTGTTTCCTTTATTGCATGTGTGAGTGTTTTCTAGCGACCTACAATTATTTTAATAATTTCATTGTATATACTGGTATCCTATCTGTGCTCCCAGCAGTCACATCCTCCTCTTCTTTACTATTATCAGCAGAAGACGGATTTATTTGCTGCTGAAAGGCGACAAAGTTATTTAATGAGACATTTTACTGCATACACAGGTTGAGTATCATCATTTTTTTTATAGAAAAACAAAACAGTATACTTAAAGTACATTTAAGTAAAATACTGAGTGATATTGGGCCATTACATTTTCCTTAGTAATGAGCTGATGATGTTGTGTTCAATATTAATTACCAGGCTTCTCATTATCTACCAGCAGCTGTGCCCTAATTTGTCATGTCTAAACTAAAAATGAGCTGTTAGTGCTGGACCAACTTTTTAAATTGATTTTAGAAAGGCTATTTTAACTTGAAAAAAATCTCTTTGTTCTCTACACTGTGGTTTAGAGGAAAAGGGGGGCTTTCAGAACAAAAGGGTGGACTTTGCTAAACATTTACTTCCTGTTAATGTCCAGCAGATTGACAGGACATGATGTAAAGTGATAGGTGTAGTGATGATGTAAGGTAAGGTTTTTAAACTTTATTGAAAAGATACTTTAAAAGATAACTTTATTGAAAGAGCTCTGTTTCAGGGCAATTTCAGCTTCCTTCAGTAATTTGCTCCACCAGGAGGCGCTTGAGAGTCCACTTCAGCTGTACCTGCCACTGGCCCCACCTGTCCAACATGCCCTGCACTGACTCCATTACTTGGACACGCCTCTGTTGCTGCTCTGCCATTCCCTGACTCAGACCCCGCCTGCTGCAGGAGAAGAACCTGGATATGCTCCACATGTCCTGTTTAAACAAGCCAGCTTTCTCTTAACTCACACAGGAGGGGAAGGGTAGTGAAGGGCAGAAAAGCTGGTGACTGGCACTTGTATTAAAACCTTTTTTGCAGCCATTTTCTTCCTTGAAGTCAGGTTGGTTTTGGTCTCTGCTCAGTGTCATCTTATATCCTGTGATCAGACTGCTGTAAACTGGGAGGGGGCAACACTGGACAAAACATGGGGTCAGATGAGGCTTACAACTTTGTCTTTAAGGGTGAGTACATGTCCTCCTTCATGCTTTAGTCAATCGGGCACATTCCCAAAGAGTTAGAAAGGTATCATACAGTAATGTCCCATTTGACTCTCTAATTTTACTTCCTTGTTTATGATTAACTTGGCAGTTTCCAGGAACAGCAATGTGAGGTGTATGCATGTGTGTGTGTCAATAGAATGCAGTAGATTAGTGATAAACAGTACACAGTAATACACGACTAACAGTCTGCACGTACAGTAAGTCTCCGGATGTAAGAAGCTCAGTCAGCTGTTTGAAATATTTGTTTCAGGTGAAATACTACAAAGCTGAGTAGTACTGCAGTGTTATCACCAGTTCAGCATATTGTTTCTGCAAACACACATGCATAATACGGGCTATTGTTCAAACCAGGATGTGAACTTTCATTCCTGCTTATCAAAACATAGTGTCCACTAGGAACAAACAGTCTGCAAATGTCTTGTTAGTGAACATTCACTGTAAATAAATTATGTTCTGTTATTAAAAAACAGCACCTGCTATAGCATTGATAACATGTATTGATAATTTTATTCAGAAACCAGTCTACACAACAGAGAACGTATTTGCTCTGTACCGCTTTTCCACTTACATGTCGTCGTAGCATTTAAGAACCAGCACACATTTCAACCAAGTAGACACAACCAAGGCTGTAATAAATTAATGCAATTCAGAAGTACCAAAAACTGTAGTTCCTTCAATGGCCACTTGAGGGTGGCTCCAAAAGTGAGACAATCCCCTGCCACATTAGTGCTCAATTTTACATCGGGCTCCAAAAAAAAAACAAAAACCAGCCTGGCAGTGGCCAAAACTCTAATATTGAGGCTTGAAAATGCAGTCCAAACCCAATGGGTGACTTCACGGTGGCTACAGACATCTTTTATATACAGTCTGTGTGCTGAACTGAAATTTACATTTAAGAACTTGGGACTGTTGCTGTGGGAATAAGACATGGCTATTTAGCAGTGAATTTCGTCCTTAAGTCCCTCCTATAAACACTGACTTCAGTGGTTCCGACTTTGGGACCAGTAATTCTGTGGTGCTGTGCCTTCTGGCACAGGGACCCAGTTAATGTAGACATCCATTGTCCTGCCAATTTTCTGTGACCACGTAGAAAAGACTACAAGACACTACACTGCAATGCACCATGTACTTCACCATGTACTTCAGTGTAATAGGAAGGACGGGCCATAATAGCAGTCTTTATTCTTTCTCTTTATTAAGATACAATGGCAACAACTATTTGACCTGGACTCCACAGACTGACCCCCTTCCTGGGGCCTAAATTTGCCTCCAATGGCAGTAGGGGCAGCCCAGTAACCTAATGAGTAACACATACTTAACCGACAAAATCTCTGGCCTGATACCAGCTGGGACCTGATGATGTATGCTTTAACACTCTGTCTCCACATTTCCACTTTGCTATCAAATAAAGCCAGAACTACCAAAAAAAAAAAATTTCTTAAAAAACATGGCACACCCTTTGCCATAAGCAGTCAGCCAACTCAGTCTGAATGATAAAAACAAAATCTTTAAACACTTTGAGAAAAACATTTCAAAGGACAAATGGAGCTTTGCACCACCAAATTTTGACCAAAACATGCAGGGGTGTGTTGGCTACTCCTTCCACAGAGTTTTCACAGTAGACATTTTGATTTATCAGTGCATAGTCACAGATGTATTCATCGCATTAGTGACTCCTGCTTTCTACTTAAGGAAGTTCCCAGCATTGTGCATGCTGGCCCACCGGACCAGTTTACTGAAACACCTAATGAAGCTGGGGTCATCGTTAGTGTAGTGAAATCCCTACCTATGCTTTTCCTGCTGTGACAAGACAAATAATCGTTGTGAAAAAGGCCTACAGGCAATTTGCCTCATAGAAAACCTCACAAAGGAGCAGCGTGGTGGTTTGCACTGCTGCCTGACTGCATCAGTGTTCTGGGTTTGAACCTGCTGATGTATATTGAGATTTTTCCAGGTGCTGCAGTTTTCTGCCAAAGTCCAGACATGTGGATTAATTGGTTAATTGGCCTAAGGTGTGAGCAAACATGGGTGTATCTTCTCTGTGGCTGTCTCTGAAATCACTCACTATATAATTCACTACTATATAGTGCTCTCCAGATGTACACTAAGTATCACTATACCTTAATAATGCACTGAAAGTATCTCACTGTGCCTCATAAAAAGTAGTCTGCCACCGATGGTCACCATCCAATCACTGTAAACCATCATGCATCGTGCTGAAGGAAAAATTACTGCAGGCATGAGGAGTGAGAGCAGCACATCACCACCACAAAAGAACACTTAAAGTTTGCCGACCGACCAAAATAAGGTTTTAAAAAAGAAATTCCCCTGGAAGTTGTGCTTCTAATGGACACTCATTATTGCAGTATTGATCTTCACATCAGAAATTTCAGGAACAGCCACATTGAAGGGATGTCGCTGTAGTTGATAAATATGTTAACAAACTTACCAGGAAACCAACTCATTCTACTACTGCAGTGCACTTAGTAGTGTTTGCTTTGGTAGGCTATCTCACAGTGTGTGCAGGCTTTCATTCCATCCAATGAGTCACTGATAGCTCAAAGAAACTAATCAGTGAAATCAGGTTCTCAAGGGTTGGCTTGGAATTTAAGTCTGCATACAGTATACTTTATCCTGTACAGAGTGCACATGAGCGGATTTTTGCAAAAGAAAGTTTTCCTTCCTGGTCTCTTCCCATTAGTTCCTAGTCTCTTTATTTTGCCTAGAACTCTTTGCTGTATAAAATTAGGTAAAATCACTGTAATCGGATATTAAAATTAACTAACAAACTTAAATACACACTTTAGATGTTTTAATATTAACCCTCTAAAATAAATATGTGGCATACCATTATGAATATTTACTGTGTTTATGGCAGTAACTGTAAATTTGAAAGCAGGATTCAGGGGACACATATATTTGTCCCCCAATAAAATCATGAAAAAAGCAAAGGAATTACTTAGTAAAACTTCTATACTCATTGAACCCCCAACATGGTCAGATCTTTTTCTTCAAAATATATGATAATCAATCATGATATTAAACCATTATTGAATCTTTTTTTAATCTAATTATCTGAGTAAGTTATGAAATGCTTTTTTGTTGTTGCTAGATTGCTAACTAATCTTAAGATAATGTTGACTGTCTTTGTTTACAGTTAGACTAATAACCAATTGAAATGTAAATAATTTTTAAAAATCTTCCGAAAACACAGACATGTTTGACATGTTTGAAAGTGCAGGGAGTTTCAAAAACACATTTAAGCTATTAAAGTCCAGGTGGTTATAAATTAAAATGAGTAAAGTGATTGAAACTGATATATAATTAATATACTGATTGAACAGGTTCCACATGCATATTTAAGCAGGTTACTTGCTCAAACAAAAAGCGAACCGATATCAGAATTCTCCACTCTCAGAGGACTGAAGAGTTAATCATACCCACATGTGTGCTAACTCAGGAGGGATCATATTAAACAAGAAAAGCTGAGAATAATTAAATGAAAGCAGTACAGAAAGCCAGAGAGTCTGGTGCCTGATTTTTTTGTTTTTCTTTAAAAAAAAACAAAACATGCCAAGCATAAACATGCAAAAAGGTCCAAATTGGTGAATAAAATTTCAACAAAATACATAAAATGAAGTGTCTGATGTTAAAAATTTCCTGGGGGAAGACCACCAGACCACAAGCTTCTCCCAGTGCTGCAAATGAACCCTACCCTTAAAATAACTTCATGGTGAAGTGCCCTTAAGGTATTCAAAGTTTCTACCAGCAGCAGCACTGTGTACAGTACAGCAACTAAATTTCCAGTCCTGAAGGTTATGAAAGCAAACAAAGTGAAAATTTAAGCTTTTGGCCTCCTCAGGCTCAACAAACCAGACCGGCCAAACGCTTGAAGGCCGCTTGTCCTGTATTACCATGGAAACCTGGGGTGTTGTTTGCATTAGAAGTTACACAGTAGTGAAGGAGAAAATGGGAAAAACACAGGCAGTACATTGATCTGAATGAACAATAACCTAAAATCAGCCAGTAAAATATTCTTAGGCAGGACCTCAGACTTCAGGTTAAACATATGCACATCCTTACTAGATTTTATGGGGCTCAGCAGGTGTTAAGGGACAAAAAAAGGACTTTTTACTTGCTGTGGTTCTGAGAGTTGTAAAAAGAAAACAAATAATTTTCAAACCCTGACTGATGTTGATTCAAGGAAACAGCAGTGTGGAAAAAAACAATCTCCCAACATTTATTAGCTTTTCTGCAGCTTTCAATAAATCCAAAACAGCAGATGGAGTTTGCTCAGTTGTTGTGTGTTTGTTGGTTTGGTTTTTTTGAGCATTTTGAGAAGCTGTTGGCCATGTTAAATAAGGTTCAAAGTTCATTCTCAAGCCTTGGAAAAGAAGAAAAGTTAAGAAAACAGTCTCACTACAAAGTTAAATTAATAACTGCTCTGGCATTTTAAATCACACCAGCCTTTTCAGCAGATGGAGGTGGAAATTTACACATTGCATGACTGGGCATCCTTACACTCGTGATGAAGAACAGTTACTAAGGACTATCTTATGGTGAGATTGTTTTCTCAGCATTCACCATGGTAGAGATCCAATAATGTGTTAATGCAGACAGCAATTTAGTGTTGTCAAGGTGGAGATAATTTTTAAACAACTTAAACAGCTGCATTTTTCAACTTGTAGAAATTAAAATTTCAAAAAATTATCCTCCATCTTTCCCCTGCTGAGTGTCTTTTTGGTTCAAATGGACCGAACCACTGTCTCCAACAAACTTGTTTAATTCCGCACCTGGCAAATGTTGGGCTTAGTGTTCTTGTAAAAATCTTCAAGTCCCAGTACTTTAGATTTTATAGTAACTCTAAAGCCGCTTTTCCACTAGCACCTACTCAGATCGACTCAGCAATTTAGTACCATATCAGCGTGGGTGGGGTCGTTATAGCAATGTGTCCTGATAGTTGCGTGACTTCATTTATATGCGACACAAACACACAACAATGGAGGATATCGAGGTGATGGTATACCTGCGGCTTGGTCGATGGCTTTTTGTCAGACTCAGGGTAAAAGAAGAGAGCCAGAGAAGGCTGCGGGCAGCGAGATGAAACACGGTGTTGTTTGTGTGTAGCCATTTCGCTCGTTGCCGGGTTTCAAAAGTGGCGGGTTTGAATTGTGAAGGAGTCGCTATAATGACTCATCCAGTGACGTCCCTCCCTGGCCAATCAGTGACATGCAGTGCGTTGATGTCACATTTTGGGATGCCTCGGATCGCTTGGAACCCCAGCCAAGCAGGTACTAAAAAAGTACCTGGTACCAGGTACTACCATCTAATGGAAAACCTCTCAAACTGTGCTGAGTCGAGTCGAGCCGAGCCAAGCCAAGCAGGTACTAGTGGAAAAGGGCTACAATACAGCCTATGGAAATCTGGAAACACATCTCAATACACACCAGCAGGTTCACATTAATCACTAATAAAACATCTGGGTAGATGTCTTGTTCACTTTTTTCAGTCAAATCACATCTCACAGAGCTGTCATATCGAATCACTAGTCATATCTGTAAAAATAAAATAATAATAATACTTTTGCCCCAAAATAATGTTTTCAAGACATTTTCCCCTTGATTCCCCATCTTTCCTTTTGTAGAATTCCCACATTCTTTGTCCCAGACAGGAAGTGACTGGCTCATCACGCATTGCTTTGTTGTTGCTATAGCAGATATTCCAGGCTCCAGTTGCCTAGGTAAATCTTTAATTTATTTAACATCTTCTCTGTCATTTGTAGTCTCTTTAGGTGCTCACCTCAAAGTTAAGAAAAGTTTAACCAGTTTGACCAGCCCAGGTCACATCGCCAGCAATTATTTTGCCCACCGTCGCTTCAAAATCTATTTACAACTAACTCTAAAACTTTCTCTTGTTTAAACTCCCTTAAAAACATATTAGAAGCTATTTACCTAATGAGGTATGATTTCCTGAGTAAGTTTAGTTGTATGAGCTTAGGTTGCCAGACTAGTTGTTTGCCTCTTTTTATCTTTATGTACACTAATCTAGATAAAGATAAAGATAAACCATATATTTTTTGGGAGCCACAACCGACCAGGAAGTATAGACAACAGGCTTGTATGCTGAATAAGGACTAAATAAGCTGTAGCTGAGAGTAGAGTTAACAAAGATCAGAAACAGCAAAGGCCCGCTATGTCCATCTTTTATATACAGTGTATGCATGCCACAAAATCAAGATGAGAAACTTCAAGCAACAATTAAAGAAACAAAAAGGACTCTGAGTCTACATTTTCTCTTATTCATACCATTGTATACTCTTTAAATTTTTTACCACTCTTTCGGCACACTCACAGCGCAACTTTTTGACCACAGCACGAAAATGCCTTTTTAAAAAAGACTCTTCAGATCACCTGCCCAGAACCATACTGAAATGAGTTAGCCAGTGAGATCAGTCATTGTTGTCAGGAGTTGGTTGAAACCAAAGCTGTTTCACTCTCAGATTGATGGTGCTGATTTTGGTGATGTATCAGTGTCACGTTGTAGTTCTCTAACCTGGAAAGAAAACAATTAAAGGTATTTCTTCCCTCTCCAAAACACACACCCAAACTCCATAATTAATGGCTTTGAAGATGTCATAAGACTTTGGATCACTGGATCTGTAAGGTGTAACTGCATCTTGTCCACTTATTCACAGGTCCCATTTCTTTTGTTTTCTTAGTGTTGTCATACTTTTCTATCTGTGCCAATTAAGCCAAGCCTCTTTTTCTCTCTGAGTCAGCTACTTAACAACTGAAACCCAAACATTAGTCACTGAAATGTGCACAGGGGGTGTTTGTGTTACTTCTCCTGTTTGCTCAGTAGGTAGGTTGCTCTGGCAAAAATTAAAGGAAGGAGCAGCCGAACTTGTTCCACCTGACTTGTAATCGCTTTGCAGATGATTTTATTTCCAAAAACAAAGGGTTTCAGTTTTCCAGGAGAGCAACGTGTGTGTGTGTCACGGAGTTTACAAATGAGGGAGAAAATGCAAACTGCAGCACATTCAAAGAAATATGTTTTAAAAATACTAATCAGTCGCACCAAGAACAAGGAACGGCCAACCAAAGATTTAAGATCTGTGTGCTGCACAGCTTCACTCATAAATGAAAACACTGCTCTAAGCCACATCATAGAAAATTACAGGCAAACTGTGAAAGAAAAATAAAACTTTGTAACTCTCATTTACTACTGTTTAACAAAAAAAAACAAAAAACAAATAAGCAGCGGATTGTACAGCTAGCCTCCCATCCAGTGTACACTGTAATAAACTCAAACCTAACAAGATGAGATTTTACAGTGTCCTTTTTTTCTTTACTACTAAGCAAAGGTGATATTTAACAGTTTGTCCTCTATCTGAATTATTTTCTCTGTATGCTTTAGTTCACATAATTAACTCTTTCACCATGAAGTTATTTTCTGATTGTGTAATAAGCCCAACAAATCTCAGACAAAAACTACTGTGAATTTATGAAGCAAGAAGAGAAGACACACCTAGGCATCAGTCAAGAATGGTTGTAAAGGATAAAGTGGACTTCAGGGGATTGGCTTTGTTAGTTTTGCAATGACGGAGTGCAAGCCTGCAAGAAAAATAAAAAGTCTAATTAAAATTCCTCTCTGTTCTCTGCAGTGGTTCTAATAGGAGAGTCTGGTGTAGGAAAAAGCAATCTGTTGTCCCGCTTCACCAAAAATGAATTTAACCATGACAGTCGCACAACCATCGGGGTGGAGTTCAGTACACGGACGGTGCAGCTTAACAGCTTCACCATCAAAGCTCAGATCTGGGACACAGCCGGGCTGGAGCGATACCGGGCCATCACTTCTGCGTGAGTATCAAGATCTAACACAGCCTTAAATATTATACACGTAATCTTCCTAGCAACAGCTCAGAAGCACCCTAAAAAGAGATTGTTCACCCTAAAATATAATTTTTATATTTTTTATCTTGGTTGTAGTGCTATTGCTGGTGCCTTCCTGTTAAAAGAGAGTTCTTCCTCTTCATCGTCACCAAGTGGTGCTTATAGGGGATCATCTGATTATTGAGATTCTCTATTTAATATTATAGCGTCTTCACCTTACAATGTAAAGTGCATTGATGGTGTTTTGGTGAACTGGTACTACATAAATAAAAATGAACTGAGATTGAATCTCTTCATCTAGATCAGGGATGTCAAACTGAATCAGTGAAACTCCCCTTTCCGGTAGTGTAAAGAAGTTTAACTGCACATTTAATCCCTGAGATATCTCAACATGAGAAAAAGAAGTGCTCATTCAACAGTATGTCTGATATTTTTCTACATGATAAAGAAATGCTGTTATAGTAAATGAAAGAAAAGGACCAGATTTACTAATGCACTGCGCGTAAAAAAGTAATGTTGGCATTTACAAAGAGAGCGCAGTGAAAACATTGCAAAAGATGGGAACTCAGAGATTATTTGGGCTGACCCTCTTGCATATGCATTTCTGGGAGTTCCTTTCTCAAGGTGCAAAATATATGGAGGGGAATATTTAAATCAAGCCCACAAACTAATTTACGAATGTTTGCGATATGCAATTTACTGCTAATTGCATATTGATATTTAACACTAAAAAAAAAGCATGTCTTATTTTTTGCACTTGACATTGAAATGAACTGACTGTGCCTGTGTTTAGAAAACAGCACAACTTTTGTGATCACTCATACACTTAACCACACCAATGAGCGCTATTTGAGGATTGCACTCACACGTTATTTTGCCCCATTTAATAATACTGTAATTATAAAACAGAGTTTTTGTTAATTCACAGAAAATGTCCTGTTTTTTTTTTTTTTTTTTTTTTTTTGGGTTTTTT
>VUQS01027764.1:4514-15415 GCA_015108495.1 Heterochromis multidens | reverse complement strand
GCACAAACAAAACTTCCCTGCACAGTGCAAACTACTGTATGCATAAACACATCATTAACTATCATCTCATCTTTATTTTTTGTGTCTTTTTAAAAAAAAAAAAAAATCTTGTTCACACATGTAATATAGAGATCAAACCCACTTGTTTTATATACGTTAATTTTTTTTCTGTAAAGCCTTAGTCATCGTATTTGATTTTATTTTTGTAGATATTATTAAAAAATGATGTATAAATTATTTTCTTCGCCTTTGTTTTTAAAATTGGTGAGATTGTTAGCTGCACAGAAGGAAAAAAAAAAAAAAGAGAGAGCTTATGTCTCCGATTCATGTGTTTTGTGAGATTAAAAAAAGTGGATAAAGAGACTGGTGTGGATTGAGACTCTTTGAACAAAGATATTTAGTTGTGCTGTTTTTTTTTGTTTGTTTGTTTTTTTCACTCTAAACCTCATATTTTCAACAAGAACCTTCAACCTCTGCTGCATCTGCACATAAGCCACCTCAGAGTAATCAATTAGAAACAAATATCGGCCCTGTCATCTAGAGACATAAGTAGAAAAACTGCCTCATAGGGATTACATGTACATGTGCTGACTTCATTATTTGAAACTTGCCATGTTTAATATGAGCATCCACAATTGTAACAGTACATGAATGAAGATATAGAACAAATAATTATGAGGCCCCTTGCTATTTAAATGCAGCTCTTTTGTTGATAAAAACCACCAGTACAGCTTTGATGAAATGCAGTCCCCATTTTAAGAGATAATACATGTAAACAGATGGTTGTGTAAATACATCCAGCGAAAACTTTTAAGGTTTTAGAGATCATTTTCAGTGTCTTTGAGTTTAAAATATCAGTTTTATTATGAAAATCATTACCGGAAGCTGAAAATGTCCTCTAACTTGAAGCTTTGTGGCTTTCAGCGGGTGCTGTACGTGCACACAGACCCCTCTCAGCTCAGCGGGGCTCCGCTGCAAGCAGATGCAGAGCAGGGATGAGGTCTGACTCGCAGCCTGTTGTGTGTCTTCGGTGGGATGATTTTATTAAAGAGAAAAAACAAAACAAAGTGTGTGCACGGTGAAGATTCAAGTTCCGCTCCGGCTTCAAGTGAGCGTGGAAACTGTGGACAGAGGAGAGTGGAGAGAGAGTGAATTCGGAGCATTTGGAGTCACTTTTGTTGGACACTTGACTCTGGACTGCTGCTGCTGCTGCTAACCGGCTCTTTGTGCTGCAGGTTGCTGCTTTTTCCTTCAGGGAGAAAGGTAAGACATCTGGGAAAACCTTCCTGGATGCATTTTAGGCAGGTATTATACTCATTTATTATAAATGAATTTCTCCAGCACCACAACACTTAATAGTAGATGGTGCTCACCCCCTGAGTCTTGCTAAGTTTGGACCTTTACGCACTGTGCCAAAGGACGCACTTTGCGTGGTGCGTCTGGTAGACTTATTTCACTATGGTCGCACGCATGCGGGGGGAGTTTGCTTTATGGCCACCAGTCTGTTGCTCCCAGCGCCATCACTTTACCCTACATGCTCAGCTTTGTCTTAGACTCAGACTTTCTTTAACCCCGCGCTTGGAGTAAAATCGCGTTACGCGCAAACGTTGCCCAAAAAACTCCGTCACATTTATCATGTCAGCTGCTTTCTGTGCGTTTGTAAAGTCCTGGATTCTTGGACTACTAGGGTTACGGTTGCCTCCTGGAGTCAGGACAGAGGCGGCAGCCACACCTCGCTGGCCCACTGCCACCCGGAGGCCTGGAGGCCCCTGGGAGTCTCAGAATTAGGCCCCTGAGGCTAGACAGCAACAAGCACTCATCAGAAGAAAGTATTTCATCCAGAACTGATTCTTTAAAGATAAAATTTCACCTGCTAGCAAATAAGTTTTTTTTTTTCTTTTATTTAAATATGAGTGGAAGGACATTAGGTAAAATAAAGGTAATGAAAACCGTTTAAAAATGGAAATCCACAGATCATTATCTGACAGCATCAACAGAAACTGACACTAGTAAACACTACTGACACCAAAAACTTTGGACTTTTAGACAGGCATCTTAAAGTTTCAGTTTTGGTCCTGGCAGTCCCATTTCCACACTGCAAGTGGAAAATCTCACATGAAAGTGGACTCCAGTGTAAATCAATTAGTAATGAATTGATCACAGTGGGAGAGCCTCGTCTCATCAGTGTGATCAATGTGATTGACTGTATCCTGTCAGCATGACACAGAGAGACGGGGCTGGTTTTGTTCACATTCATGGCACAGCAAAATAGTTTCCAATCTGTGAGAAACATGACTAACAGCTGCACCACCTCCTGTAAGACATTTTGTTTTTTGCATTCCCTTAGTGTTTGTTTGTCTGCAAAGATAAATATTCTAATATTCTATTGAGCATATGTCATTATGCCTCCTATAGTCATAGACATACATAGAGGGCTGCACTCTCTAAACACAGAGAGGTAACCGGCTGTTTTACAGTCAGCCCTGATGGTTTGTAACCCTGCTCTCATGCTCTTTTTTTTATGTTTGAGACAGGATTTGAGTGATAAAAACACTTGACTGTCATTCCTCTTGATGAAAGGAATCATTGTCTGCTCGAACTGCATCTGAAGATCATTTTTCACCATGCCAATAGGGAATATGAGTTCTTAGGTCACTGTGATTTTCATTTTTATCCGGAAAGTTGGCAGATTGCTCTGCCCGACATGATTCTGTGGCACGTAGTCCATACAGCCATTTCTCTCTTTAAGGATGTAAGAATGTCATTTTACACTGTCTCTTATACCTCAAATACAGAAAAAGGTTTTACATGAAAACGAATGAGATATTTGATTGTGTTGTTGGCACATAATGCCACATATTTATAATCAAATAATGTAAAAACATTATTTTTAATAATGTGCTTTTACTTCAACACAGTCATACAGAGACTTAAGTTATTGGCTACTTTTATCTAACATTTTTCAACTATTTTTATTCTGAAAAATAAAAATGTTCTTAGGCCATTATGTCATTTAGAAATAGTTTTTCTTGTGTTTAGCTCATAAATACATGCAGAGCAGATGTAATTCTGACAAGATGTTGCTGTTTACAGTGTTGCATTGAATGATTTGTAAAGTTTCTGACAATTTTAATTCAATTCAATTTAGTTTTATTTATATAGCGCCAAATCACAACAACAGTCATCTCAAGGCGCTTTATATTGTAAGGTAAAGAGCCTAGAACAATACAGAGAAAATGCAACAATCAGATGACCCCCTATGAGCAAGCACTTGGCAACAGTGGGAAGGAAAAACTTTTAACAGGAAGAAACCTCCAGCAGAACCAGGCTCAGGGAGGGGCAGCCATCTGCCGCGACCGGTTGGGGGTGAGGGGAGGGAGACAGGACAAAAGACACACTGTGGAAGAGAGCCAGAGAATAATAATAACTCATGACTAAATGCAGAGTGGTGTAAAAACACAGTGAGTGAAAAAAAGTGAGTGAAGAAGAAACACATCATGGGAAGCCCCCAGCAGCCTAGACCTACTGCAGTTTAACTAAGGGAGGATTCAGGGTCACCTGATCCAGCCCTAACTATAAGCTTTATCAAAAAGGAAAGTGTTAAGCCTAATCTTAAAAGTAGAGAGGGTGTCTGTCACTCAAGTCCTAATTGGGAGCCGGTTCCACAGACCAGGGGCCTGAAAGCTGAAGGCTGTGTTTAATCATCGTGCCCTTTGTTTTTAAACATGACCAGAGTTTCAAATAATCAGATCGGTGTATGTACAATTAATTTCTGTGAGCCAAAAGCTCTAAACTCTCAGTTTCAGGCTGTGTTTTTTCTACTTTTGTCTCTGTATGACATCAATAAGGGCAGATATCACTAATATCATCATCTCAGGCACACAGCTCTAGCTTTGAGCACAGAAGCGCCTCCAGCCCTCCAACTTGCTGTTTAAGCATCTGTTTATGAGGGGCAGCCAATCAGAAGAAAGTTGGCTTTAAAAAGAAGGTGTAAAACAGCTTGTTCTCTGTGAACCAAAAGCTCAGGATTCAGACAGTTTTCTTTCTACTCGTGCCTCTTTATTATGTCAGTGCAAGCATATATCTCTAATATGTTCCTTGATAAGGCACACAGCTCGGGCTGTTTAAATCTTTTGTTTGCTAGGGACAGCCAATCAGAATAAACTTGTCTAACAGGGAGGGGGAGGGGAGCTAAAACTCCTTGTTTCTGAGGGGCCGCATCAAGTCCGAGTATAAAATGTATGAGGATGATGTTGCACTGTGAATAATGCAAAACCATTTACAAACCAAATAAGTATATCAGAGAAATAAGTGTCAGAAATTTCCCATGACCATCTGTAGATGCCAGACCCCACAAGGAGGTCAAATCTCTTAAAGTTTACACCTACTGATGTGCCTTCTTGCGAAATGTCCCTCTTGAGAAGAGTCCTTGTTTGAATCACATGAAAGCCATTAGTGAAACCTGAAGTCTCTAATGTAGAGGACTGACAGTCCAGGTCACGGCACAAACAGAGAGCACGAGGAAATGTGTTATTAGATTTATTATTGAGTGTCCGCTTGTTCTACAGCCAGTTTGGAAAGTACCCATGAGAAAATAACCCAGCTCTGTGTGGATGAAAACAAAAACAGATTATAAGTCTGTAGATTTGGAGAAATGTCCTTACAATGATGCTTGGTTTAAAAAGAAAAAAGAAAAAAACAACTTGTTTGTTTTTGTCTTCTGAGGTGTGCTGTTGGGGGATAAGAGAAAGGGACGGGGTGCTGCTGAGTTGATGTTCTGGTTGCCACGGCAACAGCTCCCCCTCCTGTCTTTTCTCACCACTAGCCTCCCATTCATCCCCATTGTAGTAGCTAAGCTCTGTTGCCCCAGGAGACCACGGGGGACGGTTGGGGAATGTGGACGAGAATGCATCACAGATCGACCCATAACAAAACACTGCGGAAGATTAAATATACCCAATTAAATCAAGCTCACTCTAAAAACCAACAAAATACGTGTTCTTTATTTTTTTTTTTTTAAATATCAAACTGAGCACGTTTTCAAGTTGCTCACATATAGAACAGGAGGAGGAACATTTTTGAGCTGCTGCGTTGTTGGGCCTCTGCTCCTGTGTGTCCTGCTAAGAATAGAAGGTGGTGTAGTTGCCCTTCATTGGCTGAGAACACACTTGGGGCCAAATCACTCAGTTTGCTCATAAAAACTCCCTCAAAGCGGAAGAATGGGCCCAGCTATGTTCTTTCATACACCTCAGAGTGCCAGCCTTTTAACAATGCTGTCTCTCTTCTTGTTGCTGTTCCTTGGTATGTGTCCCTCTGAGACTATTTTGCCTCTGTCTCACATGACAAATTATCTTTTTCCTATCCCTCCTTCTCTTCATTTATCTTTCTGCCTCCTCCCCCTGTTTAGTCTCCTCCATTCTTCATCTCTCTTCTCTCTCAGCTTTCTCTCTCCCAAATGGTCTCCATGCCTTTTCCAAACACTGACCATACCTATAATTAATCTCTCACTGTGTCTTCTTCCCTTCTTCTCCCAAGCCTCCAAGATAGATTCCCTCAGGAGTAAAGTGGACCTGCTGCGCCTCCCTCTGGCCCTCACAACTAAGTCCATCAGCAACTGCAAGAGCCAGTTGGGAGTGGTCTGGGACACGGGCGGTTTGGGGACAGGAGTGGCCCTGAAACTCCGCCCACCGCCGACTTCTGACATGGATAACGAGTCAACGTACTCTGGCTACTCTTACAAGTCATCCCACTCAAGAAGTTCCCGCAAACACAGGTAGAAGATCATGGACAGAAGCAAGCTAAGCTGGAAAGCAGTGTAATGTTTGTGTTTGATTTGTGTCACAACTATTTTGTCATTTGTTTCCTCGTTTCACTTTTTTTGCCTTTTAAA
Organism: Heterochromis multidens; assembly: GCA_015108495.1. NCBI lineage: Eukaryota > Metazoa > Chordata > Actinopteri > Cichliformes > Cichlidae > Heterochromis > Heterochromis multidens. The sequence continues at coordinate 9,525 of VUQS01027764.1, read as the reverse complement.
ATGGCAGAACATTTCTGAAAGCTCAAGCTGACGTCTTTAAATCTAAAATCTAAAGATAAAGTTTTCAGTCATAGCAGAGTTGTCATAGCAGAATTTTAAAAATTCTGCAAAGAAGAATGGACCAAAATTCCTCCACAGTGATGTGAAAGACTCACAAACACTTGATTGCAGTTCTTGCTGCCAAGGGTGGAACAACCAGTTATTAGGTTTAGCAATTACTTTTTCACACAGGTCCAGGTAGGTTTGGATAACTTTTTCTCTTGATAAATGAAATCATCATTTAAAAACTGCATTTTGTATTTACTCAGGTTATCTTTGTCTAATATGAAAATTTGGTTGATGATCTGAAGCATGTAAGTGTGACAAATATGCAAAAAATAGGAAATCAGGAAGGGGGCATTCACCATAATAGCTCCTGCAGAATCATATCAAAATCTGCCAACACAAAGCAATGAAATAAGTGTTGCCTGTTTGTAAATGATATCTACTTTTTTCTTATGGGTGTCAAGGGAGAGAAGGGACAGGCATCGCTCAAAGAATCGCGATGGCAGCATCCGTGGAGAGAAATCGGTGATCATCCAGGCTCCGGGGGAGTCGCTGCTGGATGCAGATTCCCCCAGAGAAGACGACAGGGTGAGTTTCATTTGACTTTTTTTGTCTTGTAACAAGTGTTCTTACTGGTTGTAGTATCTCTGACACTAATCTCTTCCCTCAGGATGACAACTGGGGTGAAACCACCACAGTGGTCACTGGCACCTCCGTGGACAGCATCTCGAACGAGGACCTGACACGGTTATCTAAGGACTCAGAGGACTCTTCGGCGCTGGAGTGCCGGCGTTACATCAGCCCAGTGTTGGGTGCCATTCTGGGGCTTGTCTCTCTGATCACTCCTCTGGCCTTCTTGGCCCTCCCGCAGCTCTTATGGCGGGACTCACTGGACCCTTGCGGCACACCATGCGAAGGCCTTTACATTTCACTTGCCTTCAAGCTCCTGATCCTCCTCATCTCCACGTGGGCGCTGTTTCTCCGCCCGCCCAGAGCCACTCTGCCACGCTTCTTTGTGTTTCGCTGTCTGCTGCTTGCACTGGTCTTTCTCTTTGTAGCATCCTATTGGCTCTTCTATGGGGTGCGGGTGCTTGAGCCAAGAGAGACGGACTACAGGGGGATTGTGGGCTATGCGGCATCTTTGGTGGACGCGTTGCTGTTCATTCAGTACCTGGCCCTGGTGCTGCTGGAGGTCAGACACTTGCAGCCTGCTTTCTGTCTGAAGGTTGTGAGGAGCACAGATGGAGTCAGCCGCTTCTATAATGTGGGACATCTCAGGTTAGTAAGTGTGTAAAATAAGGAGTATTTGTCTTTTATTTTATTATTTATTTATATTTAATTATTTATTTACCTATTCTGGGGATCCCATTTGTTTTTACTTCTCTGAAATAATGCTTTTTAAATTTCAGTGACATTTGGCATGGAGTTTGGCCATTTTGTAGTAGGGGGGCAGTATTTCATCAATGTTTGGATAAGTTAATCTGTCTGGGTCACACTTATTTCTACCAGTTAAGATGTCGGGAAAATAAACCCCACTTTGTTTCACACTTCATGCATAATTTGTCCCATACCATATTAGGATCACACCACAAACTGTGCAAACTTCATTGTGGAATCTTCCCCGAAGACTCACCATAACTGTTCAATCCTACAGCTTTGACTCTGACTCTTTACCTCAATGCACTGCACAAATTCTCAGTCTTTGTCATCTTTACAGTTTGCTTGCAGTTACCGACCAAATCACACTGAGTAGTTTAAAAATATGCACAGTTCCATGAATTGTGTGGATGGTGTTGCTTTCATTTTCAAGAGGTGGTTAGAAGGTCATGCCTACACTTGACTCTACTGTGAAGCTGCAACTGTGTTCTGGTGACACAAGCAGAGCGATCCGACTAAAAACTCAACACAACAGCAAAATACATGAACATAATTACGTGGTCATTTTATTTATAGAAGCCCAAATCACCAGCAGCGGTCATCTTGAGGTATTTGATATTGTAAGAGAGAGACCACATTATAGATGAAAAGACAACAATCCAGAAACACTGTAGAGGAAAAAAAAGAAAGCTCTGGATGGACCAGGCTCAGGAGGGCAGCTGTCTGTCACAAAAGAGAAAAAATTAGACTAATTCTATACATTTTCTGCTTTTTAGAAACTCATAATATTCCTTTACAGTCAGTAATTTAGTTGGAGTATGAAATCAATACAAAATGAGCACTAGTTGCTTAAAGTTTTTGTTTTGCTTTGTTTTTTTTTTGTGTATATGATGATGATACACTCACGGCCACTATTTTTCCCCAGTACCAAGTTCCCTTCAGAGCTGCTTTAATTCTTCGTGGCACAGATTCAAAAAGTTGTTGGAAACATTCCTCAGAGATTTTGGTCCATATTGACATGACAGCGTCACACAGTTGCTGCAGATTTGTCAGCTGCTTGTCCATGATGAGAATCTCCTGTTCCACCACATCTCAAAGATACTCTATTGGATTGAGATCTGGTGACTGTGGAGGTCATTTGAGTACAGAGAACTCATTGTCATGTTCAAGAAACCAGTTTGAGATGATTTGAGCTTTGTGACATCGTGTGTTATCCTGCTGGAAGCAGTCATCAGAAGATGGGTACACTGTGGTCATAAAGAGATGGACATGGTCAGCACCAATACTCAGGTAGGCTGTGGAGTTTAAATGATGTTCAGCTGATATTAAGAAATTCTGACCCTACCATCTGAATGTTGCAGCAGAAATCAAGACTCATCAGACCAGACAACATTTTTCCAATCTTCTATTATCCAATTTTGGATAATAGAAGATTGTGAGCCTGTGAAATGTAGCCTCTGTTTCCTGTTCTTCCTGACAGGTGTTGCACCCGGTGTGGTCTTCTGCTGCTGTAGCCCATCTGCTTCAAGATTCACAATGTTGTGCATTCAGAGATGCTCTTCTACATACCTTGGTTGTAACGAGAGGTTATTTGAGTTAATGTTTCCTTCCTATCAGCCTGAAGTAGTCCGGCCCTTTTCCTTTGACCTCCTAACTCTAGAGATGGTTTTGTGCTAAAATCCCAGTAGATCAGCAGTTTCTGAAATACTCACCTGTCTGGCACAAACAACCATGCTACGTTCAAAGTCACTTAAATCATCTTTCTTCCTCATTCTGATGCTCAGTTTGAACTTCAGCAGGTCGTCTTGATCATGTCTACACGCCTAAATCCACTGAGTTTTTGCCATATGATTGGCTGATTAGATATTTGCATTCATGAGCAGTTGAACAGGTGTACCTTATGGAGTGGCCGGTTGGGTGACGTTGCAGTATAGCTTTCATAGGCACTTCTTCATAGTAGAGAGGATTGTTGTTGGATGGGTTGTGTACCTTTTCTGTGTCTCGCGCTTGCTTTGATTTATGTTCTCACTCTACAGCAGCCGTTGTGTTTTTGAGTGCAGCTCAGACTGACAGTTAATGTTCCTTCCTGTTCAGGGGGCAGTGAAGCAATGGGGATGTTAAGGGTGCTATACACTGATAACAGCTCTGTGTTCCTCTTTGTTATGCAATGCAGTATTCAGAGGGCTGCAGTGTGGGTTCTCGATCAGTACTACAGTGACTTCCCGGTCTATAACTCTGCTCTGCTTAACCTGCCCAAGTCCATCCTCACCAAGAAAATGTCTGCTTTCAAAGTCTACAACCTGGGGGAAGGTAATTAATTTTTCTCAGCATCAGAAAAATCCAACTGAAAGAAATGATGCTGAATAAAAAAACAGGACTTTTCACCTTACTTGTTCAGATATGAAGTCATAACTTCAGTTTGGATAGTTAAATTGACACAAACATGAGCCTCTTAATTTGAATTTTCCAATTTATACATGGAATAATATTAACACCAGCTAAGCAGCTAAGTTCATTGGAAGAACTATCAAAACTTACCTGGGTTACTCTGCCCACAAATGAAATGTTTCTGTTGACAGAGAACAGCACCAATAACTCCACAGGGCAATCCAGAGCCATGATTGCAGCTGCCGCTCGGAGAAGAGACAACTCCCATAACGAGTACTATTACGAGGAGGCAGAGGTGGAGCGGAAGGTCCGCAAACGCAAAGCCAGGTAGTAATGGACACGTGAAAATAAAAATACTCACACTGACAGGGATACAGAAGTTGTAGACTAGTTAAAACTTAAAAGGATGTGTCTTCCTGTTAAACCAAAGTCATATAAACATACCCAAAGATAAAAAGGAAGCACAAACACAAAAATTATGTTAGCATGTTTGTGGACATGAACTGAATATATTCGTGGAATTTAGATTAGTAAAATTGAAACGCAGCTTCTTTTTTCTTTTTTTTACCATCGGGTATGAAACATTAGAATTTGTAGACTATAGTGCAGCTGACAGTCAGTGTATTTACATACAGTCACTGTATTAAAAAAGTGATTTTGAAGTCATTTTAAGCAAGCCTGTTAACATTGCAATATTTGTTAAATGAGCTTTAAAATTGTGCTTTCAGTCATGCTCTCTTTAATCCTCACAGACTGGTGGTGACAGTAGAAGAAGCCTTCACCCACATCAAACGTCATCAGGAGGAAGATGCAGTTGCATCCTCTCCCAAACACCCACGGGAGGTGATGGACCCCAGGGAGGCAGCTCAGGCCATCTTTGCCCCCATGGCACGGGCGATGCAGAAGTACCTTCGTGCCACCAGGCAGCAGACTTACCACAGCATGGAGAGCATCATCAGCCATCTGCAGTTCTGTATTACGCACAACATGACCCCCAAGGTAAGGAGGGTTATTTTATGTGAGTAAGTTCCTTGTTGTTGATCTACCTTTTTTTTTTTTTTTTTTTTTTTTTTTTTTTTTTTTTTTTTTTTTTTTTTTTTTTTTTATATGTTTGTTTTTTTTTTTTTTTTTTTTTTTAGAATACTCACCTGGAAGCCCTTCACTGTGTCAAAATGATGATTTTTCTATGCGATTTTCATTT